>CAUEHS010000020.1:0-99176 GCA_958510865.1 Myrrha octodecimguttata | reverse complement strand
TTTTTACCCTTACCCTTACCCTTACCCTTACCCTTACCTTTACCCTTACCCTTACCCTTACCCTTACCCTTACCCTTGCTTTTACCCTTAAGCTCACCCTTACCCTTACCCTTAACCTTACCCTCACCCTTACCCTTACCCTTACCCTTGCTTTTACCCTTAAGCTTACCCTTACCCTTACCCTTACCCTTACCCTTACCCTCACCCTTACCCTTACCCTTACCCTTGCTTATAACCTTAAGCTTACCCTTACCCTTACCCTTACCCTTACCCCTACCCTTACCCTTACCCTTACCCTTACCCTTACCCTTACCCTTACCCTTACCCTTACCCTTGCTTTTAGCCTTAGGCTTACCCTTACCTTTACTTACCCTTACCCTTACCCTTACCCTTACCCTTACCCTTACCCTTACCCTTACCCTTACCCTTGCTTTTACCCTTAAGCTTACCCTTACCCTTACACTTACCTTACCCTTACCCTAACCCTTACCCTTGCTTTTACCCTTTAGCTTACCCTTACCCTTACCCTTACCTTTACCCTTACCCTTACACTTACCCTTACCCTTACCCTTACCCTTACCCTTACCCTTACCCTTACCCTTACCCTTACCCTTACGCTTGCTTTTACCCTTAAGCTTACCCTTACCCTTACCCTTACCCTTACCCTTACCCTTACCCTTACCCTTACCCTTACCCTTACCCTTGCTTTTACCCTTAAGCTTACCCTTACCCTTACCCTTACCCTTACCCTTACCCTTGCTTTTACCCTTAGGCTTACCCTTACCTTTACCCTTACCCTTACCCTTACCCTTACCCTTACCCTTACCCTTACCCTTACCCTTACCCTTGCTTTTACCCTTAAGCTTACCCTTACCCTTACCCTTACCCTTACCCTTACCCTTACCCTTACCCTTGCTTTTACCCTTAAGCTTACCCTTACCCTTACCCTTACCCTTACCCTTACCCTTGCTTTTACCCTTAGGCTTACCCTTACCCTTACCCTTACCCTTACCCTTGCTTTTACCCTTAAGCTTACCCTTACCCTTACCCTTACTCTTACCCTTACCCTTACCCTTACACTTACCCTTACCCTTACCCTTACCCTTACCCTTACCCTTACCCTTGCTTTTACCCTTAGGCTTACCCTTACCTTTACCCTTACCCTAACCCTCACCCTTACCCTTACCCTTACCCTTACCCTTGCTTTTACCCTTAAGCTTACCCTCACCCTTACCCTTATCCTTACCCTTACCCTTACCCTTACACTTGCTTTTACCCTTAAGCTTACCCTTACCCTTACCCTTACCCTTACCCTTACCCTTACCCTTACCCTTACCCTTACCCTTACCCTTACCCTTACCCTTACCCTTACCCTTACCCTTGCTTTTACCCTTAAGCTTACCCCTTACCCTTACCCTTACCCTTACCCTTACCCTAACCCTTACCCTTGCTTTTACCCTTAAGCTTACCCTTACCCTTACCCTTACCCTTACCCTTACCCTTACCCTTACCCTTACCCTTACCCTTACCCTTACCCTTACCCTTACCCTTACCCTTACCCTTACCCTTGCTTTTACCCTTAAGCTTACCCTTACCCTTACCCTTACCCTTACCCTTACCCTTACCCTTACCCTTACCCTTACCCTTACCCTTGCTTTTACCCTTAGGCTTACCCTTACCTTTAACCTTACCCTTACCCTTACCCTTACCCTTACCCTTACCCTTACCCTTGCTTTTACCCTTTAGCTTACCCTTACCCTTACCCTTACCCTTACCCTTACCCTTACCCTTACCCTTACCCTTACCCTTGCTTTTACCCTTAAGCTTACCCTTACCCTTACCCTTACCCTTACCCTTACCCTTGCTTTTACCCTTAGGCTTACCCTTACCCTTACCCTTACCCTTACCCTTGCTTTTACCCTTAAGCTTACCCTTACCCTTACCCTTACTCTTACCCTTACCCTTACCCTTACCCTTACCCTTACCCTTACCCTTACCCTTACCCTTACCCTTACCCTTACCCTTACCCTTACCCTTGCTTTTACCCTTAGGCTTACCCTTACCTTTACCCTTACCCTAACCCTTACCCTTACCCTTACCCTTACCCTTACCCTTGCTTTTACCCTTAAGCTTACCCTTACCCTTACCCTTACCCTTACCCTTACCCTTACCCTTGCTTTTACCCTTAAGCTTACCCTTACCCTTACCCTTACCCTTACCCTTACCCTTACCCTTACCCTTACCCTTACCCTTACCCTTACCCTTACCCTTACCCTTACCCTTACCCTTACCCTTACCCTTACCCTTACCCTTACCCTTACCCTTACCCTTACCCTTACCCTTACCCTTACCCTTACCCTTACCCTTACCCTTGCTTTCACCCTTAAGCTTACCCTTACCCTTACCCTTACCCTTACCCTTACCCTTACCCTTACCCTTATCCTTGCTTTTACCCTTAGGCTTACCCTTACCTTTACCCTTACCCTTACCCTTACCCTTACCCTTACCCTTGCTTTTACCCTTAAGCTTACCCTTACCCTTACCCTTACCCTTACCCTTACCCTTAAGCTTACCCTTACCCTTACCCTTACCCTTACCCTTACCCTTACCCTTACCCTTACCCTTACCCTTACCCTTACCCTTACCCTTACCCTTACCCTTACCCTTACCCTTACCTTTACCCTTGCTTTTACCCTTAAGCTTACCCTTACCCTTACCCTTACCCTTAACCTTACCCTTGCTTTTACCCTTAAGCTTACCCTTACCCTTACCCTTACCCTTACCCTTAAGCTTTCCCTTACCCTTACCCTTACCCTTACCCTTACCCTTACCCTTACCCTTACCCTTACCCTTACCCTTACCCTTACCCTTACCCTTACCCTTACCCTTACCCTTACCCTTACCCTTACCCTTACCCTTACCCTTACCCTTGCTTTTACCCTTAAGCTTACCCTTACCCTTACCCTTACCCTTACCCTTAAGCTTACCCTTACCTTTACCCTTACCCTTACCCTCACCCTTACCCTTACCCTTGCTTTTACCCTTAAGCTTACCCTTACCCTTACCCTTACCCTTACCCTTAAGCTTACCCTTACCCTTACCCTTACCCTTACCCTTACCCTTACCCTTGCTTTTACCCTTAAGCTTACCCTTACCCTTACCCTTACCCTTACCCTTAAGCTTACCCTTACCCTTACCCTTACCCTTACCCTTACCCTTACCCTTCCCCCTACCCTTACCCTTGCTTTTACCCTTAAGCTTACCCGTACCCTTACCCTTACCCTTACCCTTGCTTTTACCCTTAAGCTTACCCTTACCCTTACCCTTACCCTTACCCTTAAGCTTACCCTTACCCTTACCCTTACCCTTACCCTTACCCTTACCCTTACCCTTACCCTTGCTTTTACCCTTAAGCTTACCCTTACCCTTACCCTTAACCTTACCCTTACCCTTACCCTTACCCTTACCCTTACCCTTGCTTTTACCCTTAGGCTTACCCTTACCTTTACCCTTACCCTTACCTTTACCCTTACCCTTGCTTTTACCCTTAAGCTTACCCTTACCCTTACCCTTACCCTTACCCTTACCCTTACTCTTGCTTTTACCCTTACCCTTACCCTTACCCATACCCTTGCTTTTACCCTTAGGCTTACCCTTACCTTTACCCTTACCCTTACCCTTACCCTTACCCTTACCCTTACCCTTACCCTTACCCTTACCCTTACCCTTACCCCTGCTTTTACCCTTAAGCTTACCCTTACCCTTACCCTTACCCTTACCCTTACCCTTACCCTTGCTTTTACCCTTAAGCTTACCCTTACCCTTACCCTTACCCTTACCCTTACCCTTGCTTTTACCCTTAGGCTTACCCTTACCCTTACACTTACCCTTACCCTTACCCTTACCCTTACCCTTACCCTTACCCTTACCCTTACCCTTACCCTTACCCTTACCCTTACCCTTACCCTTACCCTTACCCTTACCCTTACCCTTACCCTTACCCTTACCCTTACCCTTACCCTTACCCTCACCCTTGCTTTTACCCTTAAGCTTACCCTTACCCTTACCCTTACCCTTACCCTTACCCTTACCCTTACCCTTACCCTTACCCTTACCCTTACCCTTACCCTTACCCTTACCCTTACCCTTACCCTTACCCTTACCCTTACCCTTACCCTTGCTTTTACCCTTAGGCTTACCCTTACCTTTACCCTTACCCTTACCCTTACCCTTACCCTTACCCTTACCCTTACCCTTACCCTTGCTTTTACCCTTAAGCTTACCCTTACCCTTACCCTTACCCTTACCCTTGCTTTTACCCTTAAGCTTACCCTTACCGTTACCCTTACCCTTACCCTTACCCTTACCCTTACCCTTACCCTTGCTTTTTCCCTTAAGCTTACCCTTACCCTTACCCTTACCCTTACCCTTACCCTTACCCTTACCCTTGCTTTTACCCTTAAGCTTACCCTTACCCTTACCCTTACCCTTACCCTTACCCTTACCCTTACCCTTACCCTTACCCTTACCCTTACCCTTACCCTTACCCTTACCCTTACCCTTACCCTTACCCTTACCCTTACCCTTACCCTTACCCTTGCTTTTACCCTTAGGCTTACCCTTACCTTTACCCTTACCCTTACCCTTACCCTTACCCTTACCCTTGCTTTTACCCTTACCCTTACCCTTACCCTTACACTTACCCTTACCCTTACCCTTGCTTTTACCCTTAAGCTTACACTTACCCTTACCCTTACCCTTACCCTTACCCTTGCTTTTACCCTTAGGCTTACCCTTACCCTTACCCTTACCCCTGCTTTTACCCTTAAGCTTACCCTTACACTTACCCTTACCCTTACCCTTACCCTTACCCTTACCCTTACCCTTACCCTTACCCTTACCCTTACCCTTACCCTTACCCTTACCCTTACCCTTACCCTTGCTTTTACCCTTAGGCTTACCCTTACCTTTACCCTTATCCTTACCCTTACCCTTACCCTTACCTTTACCCTTACCCTTACCCTTACCCTTGCTTTTACCCTTAAGCTTACCCTTACCCTTACCCTTACCCTTACCCTTACCCTTACCCTTGCTTTTACCCTTAAGCTTACCCTTACCCTTACCCTTACCCTTACCCTTACCCTCACCCTTACCCTTACCCTTACCCTTGCTTATACCCTTAAGCTTACCCTTACCCTTACCCTTACCCTTACCCCTACCCTTACCCTTACCCTTACCCTTACCCTTACCCTTACCCTTACCCTTACCCTTGCTTTTACCCTTAGGCTTACCCTTACCTTTACCCTTACTCTTACCCTTACCCTTACCCTTACCCTTACCCTTACCCTTACCCTTACCCTTACCCTTACCCTTACCCTTACCCTTGCTTTTACCCTTAAGCTTACCCTTACCCTTACCCTTACCCTTACCCTTACCCTTACCCTTACCCTTACCCTTACCCTTACCCTTACCCTTACCCTAACCCTTACCCTTGCTTTTACCCTTTAGCTTACCCTTACCCTTACCCTTACCTTTACCCTTACCCTTACCCTTACCCTTACCCTTAACCTTACCCTTACCCTTACCCTTACCCTTACCCTTACCCTTGCTTTTACCCTTAAGCTTACCCTTACCCTTACCCTTACCCTTACCCTTACCCTTACCCTTACCCTTACCCTTACCCTTACCCTTACCCTTGCTTTTACCCTTAAGCTTACCCTTACCCTTACCCTTACCCTTACCCTTACCCTTACCCTTGCTTTTACCCTTAGGCTTACCCTTACCTTTACCCTTACCCTTACCCTTACCCTTACCCTTACCCTTACCCTTACCCTTACCCTTACCCTTGCTTTTACCCTTAAGCTTACCCTTACCCTTACCCTTACCCTTACCCTTACCCTTACCCTTGCTTTTACCCTTAAGCTTACCCTTACCCTTACCCTTACCCTTACCCTTACCCTTGCTTTTACCCTTAGGCTTACCCTTACCCTTACCCTTACCCTTACCCTTGCTTTTACCCTTAAGCTTACCCTTACCCTTACCCTTACTCTTACCCTTACCCTTACCCTTACACTTACCCTTACCCTTACCCTTACCCTTACCCTTACCCTTACCCTTGCTTTTACCCTTAGGCTTACCCTTACCTTTACCCTTACCCTAACCCTTACCCTTACCCTTACCCTTACCCTTACCCTTGCTTTTACCCTTAAGCTTACCCTCACCCTTACCCTTATCCTTACCCTTACCCTTACCCTTACACTTGCTTTTACCCTTAAGCTTACCCTTACCCTTACCCTTACCCTTACCCTTACCCTTACCCTTACCCTTACCCTTACCCTTACCCTTGCTTTTACCCTTAAGCTTACCCTTACCCTTACCCTTACCCTTACCCTTTCCCTAACCCTTACCCTTGCTTTTACCCTTAAGCTTACCCTTACCCTTACCCTTACCCTTACCCTTACCCTTACCTTTACCCTTACCCTTACCCTTACCCTTACCCTTACCCTTACCCTTACCCTTACCCTTACCCTTACCCTTACCCTTGCTTTTACCCTTAAGCTTACCCTTACCCTTACCCTTACCCTTACCCTTACCCTTACCCTTACCCTTACCCTTACCCTTACCCTTACCCTTACCCCTACCCTTACCCTTACCCTTACCCTTGCTTTTACCCTTAAGCTTACCCTTACCCTTACCCTTACCCTTACCCTTACCCTTACCCTTACCCTTACCCTTACCCTTACCCTTGCTTTTACCCTTAGGCTTACCCTTACCTTTACCCTTACCCTTACCCTTACCCTTACCCTTACCCTTACCCTTACCCTTACCCTTACCCTTGCTTTTACCCTTTAGCTTACCCTTACCCTTACCCTTACCCTTACCCTTACCCTTACCCTTACCCTTACCCTTACCCTTGCTTTTCCCTTAAGCTTACCCTTACCCTTACCCTTACCCTTACCCTTACCCTTGCTTTTACCCTTAGGCTTACCCTTACCCTTACCCTTACCCTTATCCTTGCTTTTAACCTTAAGCTTACCCTTACCCTTACCCTTACTCTTACCCTTACCCTTACCCTTACCCTTACCCTTACCCTTACCCTTACCCTTACCCTTACCCTTACCCTTACCCTTACCCTTACCCTTACCCTTGCTTTTACCCTTAGGCTTACCCTTACCTTTACCCTTACCCTAACCCTTACCCTTACCCTTACCCTTACCCTTACCCTTGCTTTTACCCTTAAGCTTACCCTTACCCTTACCCTTACCCTTACCCTTACCCTTACCCTTGCTTTTACCCTTAAGCTTACCCTTACCCTTACCCTTACCCTTACCCTTACCCTTACCCTTACCCTTACCCTTACCCTTACCCTTACCCTTACCCTTACCCTTACCCTTACCCTTACCCTTACCCTTACCCTTACCCTTACCCTTACCCTTACCCTTACCCTTGCTTTCACCCTTAAGCTTACCCTTACCCTTACCCTTACCCTTACCCTTACCCTTATCCTTGCTTTTACCCTTAGGCTTACCCTTACCTTTACCCTTACCCTTACCCTTACCCTTACCCTTACCCTTGCTTTTACCCTTAAGCTTACCCTTACCCTTACCCTTACCCTTACCCTTACCCTTAAGCTTACCCTTACCCTTACCCTTACCCTTACCCTTACCCTTACCCTTACCCTTACCCTTACCCTTACCCTTACGCTTACCCTTACCCTTACCCTTACCCTTACCCTTACCCTTACCCTTACCCTTGCTTTTACCCTTAAGCTTACCCTTACCCTTACCCTTACCCTTAACCTTACCCTTGCTTTTACCCTTAAGCTTACCCTTACCCTTACCCTTACCCTTACCCTTAAGCTTTCCCTTACCCTTACCCTTACCCTTACCCTTACCCTTACCCTTACCCTTACCCTTACCCTTACCCTTACCCTTACCCTTACCCTTACCCTTACCCTTACCCTTACCCTTACCCTTACCCTTACCCTTACCCTTACCCTTACCCTTACCCTTACCCTTACCCTTACCCTTACCCTTACCCTTGCTTTTACCCTTAAGCTTACCCTTACCCTTACCCTTACCCTTACCCTTACCCTTACCCTTACCCTTACCCTTACCCTTACCCTTACCCTTACCCTTGCTTTCACCCTTAAGCTTACCCTTACCCTTACCCTTACCCTTACCCTTACCCTTACCCTTACCCTTATCCTTGCTTTTACCCTTAGGCTTACCCTTACCTTTACCCTTACCCTTACCCTTACCCTTACCCTTACCCTTACCCTTACCCTTGCTTTTACCCTTAAGCTTACCCTTACCCTTACCCTTACCCTTACCCTTACCCTTAAGCTTACCCTTACCCTTACCCTTACCCTTACCCTTACCCTTACCCTTACCCTTACCCTTACCCTTACCCTTACCCTTACCCTTACTTTTACCCTTACCCTTACCCTTACCCTTGCTTTTACCCTTAAGCTTACCCTTACCCTTACCCTTACCCTTAACCTTACCCTTGCTTTTACCCTTAAGCTTACCCTTACCCTTACCCTTACCCTTACCCTTAAGCTTTCCCTTACCCTTACCCTTACCCTTACCCTTACCCTTACCCTTACCCTTACCCTTACCCTTACCCTTACCCTTACCCTTACCCTTACCCTTACCCTTACCCTTACCCTTACCCTTACCCTTACCCTTACCCTTACCCTTACCCTTACCCTTACCCTTACCCTTACCCTTACCCTTACCCTTACCCTTACCCTTACCCTTACCCTTACCCTTGCTTTTACCCTTAAGCTTACCCTTACCCTTACCCTTACCCTTACCCTTAAGCTTACCCTTACCCTTACCCTTACCCTTACCCTCACCCTTACCCTTACCCTTGCTTTTACCCTTAAGCTTACCCTTACCCTTACCCTTACCCTTACCCTTAAGCTTACCCTTACCCTTACCCTTACCCTTACCCTTACCCTTACCCTTACCCTTGCTTTTACCCTTAAGCTTACCCTTACCCTTACCCTTACCCTTACCCTTAAGCTTACCCTTACCCTTACCCTTACCCTTACCCTTACCCTTACCCTTACCCTTCCCCCTACCCTTACCCTTGCTTTTACCCTTAAGCTTACCCGTACCCTTACCCTTACCCTTACCCTTGCTTTTACCCTTAAGCTTACCCTGACCCTTACCCTTACCCTTACCCTTAAGCTTACCCTTACCCTTACCCTTACCCTTACCCTTACCCTTACCCTTACCCTTACCCTTACCCTTACCCTTACCCTTACCCTTGCTTTTACCCTTAAGCTTACCCTTACCCTTACCCTTAACCTTACCCTTACCCTTACCCTTACCCTTACCCTTACCCTTACCCTTACCCTTAAGCTTACCCTTACCCTTACCCTTACCCTTACCCTTACCCTTACCCTTACCCTTACCCTCACCCTTACCCTTACCCTTACCCTTACCTTTACCCTTACCCTTGCTTTTACCCTTAAGCTTACCCTTACCCTTACCCTTACCCTTACCCTTACCCTTACTCTTGCTTTTACCCTTAAGCTTACCCTTACCCTTACCCTTACCCTTACCCTTACCCTTGCTTTTACCCTTAGGCTTACCCTTACCCTTTCCCTTACCCTTACCCTTGCTTTTACCCTTAAGCTTACCCTTACCCTTACCCTTACCCTTACCCTTACCCTTACCCTTACCCTTACCCTTACCCTTACCCTTACCCTTACCCTTACCCTTACCCTTACCCTTACCCTAACCCTTACCCTTACCCTTACCCTTACCCTTACCCTTGCTTTTACCCTTAGGCTTACCCTTACCTTTACCCTTACCCTTACCCTTACCCTTACCCTTACCCTTGCTTTTACCCTTAAGCTTACCCTTACCCTTACCCTTACCCTTACCCTTACCCTTACCCTTACCCTTACCCTTGCTTTTACCCTTAAGCTTACCCTTACCCTTACCCTTACCCTTACCCTTACCCTTACCCTTACCCCCACCCTTGCTTTTACCCTTAAGCTTACCCTTACCCTTACCCTTACCCTTACCCTTACCCTTACCCTTACCCTTACCCTTACCCTTGCTTTTACCCTTAAGCTTACCCTTACCCTTACCCTTACCCTTACCCTTACCCTTGCTTTTACCCTTAGGCTTACCCTTACCCTTACCCTTACCCTTACCCTTGCTTTTACCCTTAAGCTTACCCTTACCCTTACCCTTACCCTTACTCTTACCCTTACCCTTACCCTTACCCTTACCCTTGCTTTTACCCTTAGGCTTACCCTTACCTTTACCCTTACCCTTACCCTTACCCTTACCCTTACCCTTACCCTTACCCTTACCCTTACCCTTGCTTTTACCCTTAAGCTAACCCTTACCCTTACCCTTACCCTTACCCTTACAGTTAACCTTACCCTTACCCTTGCTTTTACCCTTAAGCTCACCCTTACCCTTACCTTTACCCTTACCCTTACACTTACCCTTACCCTGACCCTTACCCTTGCTTTTACCCTTAAGCTTACCCTTACCCTTACCCTTACCCTTACCCTTAAGCTTACCCTTACCCTAACCCTTACCCTTACCCTTACCCTTACCCTTACCCTTGCTTTCACCCTTAAGCTTACCCTTACCCTTACCCTTACCCTTACCCTTAAGCTTACCCTTACCCTTACCCTTACCCTTACCCTTACCCTTACCCTTGCTTTTACCCTTAAGCTTACCCTTACCCTTACCCTTACCCTTACCCTAACCCTTACCCTTAACCTTACCCTTACCCTTACCCTTACCCTTACCCTTACCCTTGCTTTTACCCTTAGGCTTACCCTTACCTTTACCCTTACCATTACCCTTACCCTTACCCTTACCCTTACCCTTACCCTTACCCTTGCTTTTACCCTTAAGCTTACCCTTAGCCTTACCCTTACCCTTACCCTTACCCTTACCCTTACCCTTACCCTTACCCTTACCCTTGCTTTTACCCTTAAGCTTACCCTTACCCTTACCCTTACCCTTACCCTTACCCTTACCCTTACCCTTACCCTTACCCTTACCCTTACCCTTGCTTTTACCCTTAAGCTTACCCTTACCCTTACCCTTACTCTTACCCTTACCCTTACCCTTACCCTTACCCTTGCTTTTACCCTTAAGCTTACCCTTACCCTTACCTTTACCCTTACCCTTACCCTTACCCTTACCCTTACCCTTACCCTTACCCTTACCCTTACCCTTACCCTTACCCTTACCCTTACCCTTACCCTTACCCTTGCTTTTACCCTTAGGCTTACCCTTAGCTTTAGCCTTACCCTTACCCTTACCCTTACCCTTACCCTTACCCTTACCCTTGCTTTTACCCTTAAGCTTACCCTTACCCTTACCCTTACCCTTACCCTTACCCTTACCCTTACCCTTGCTTTTACCCTTAAGCTCACCCTTACCCTTACCCTTACCCTTACACTTACCCTTGCTTTTACCCTTAGGCTTACCCTTACCCGTACCCTTACCCTTACCCTTAAGCTAACCCTTACCCTTACCCTTACCCTTACCCTTACCCTTACCCTTACCCTTACCCTTACCCTTACCCTTACCCTTACCCTTACCCTTACCCTTACCCTTACCCTTACCCTTGCTTTTACCCTTAAGCTTACCCTTACCCTTACCCTTACTCTTACCCTTACCCTTACCCTTACCCTTACCCTTGCTTTTACCCTTAAGCTTACCCTTACCCTTACCTTTACCCTTACCCTTACCCTTACCCTTACCCTTACCCTTACCCTTACCCTTACCCTTACCCTTACCCTTACCCTTACCCTTACCCTTACCCTTGCTTTTACCCTTAGGCTTACCCTTAGCTTTAGCCTTACCCTTACCCTTACCCTTACCCTTACCCTTACCCTTACCCTTGCTTTTACCCTTAAGCTTACCCTTACCCTTACCCTTACCCTTACCCTTACCCTTACCCTTACCCTTGCTTTTACCCTTAAGCTTACCCTTACCCTTACCCTTACCCTTACACTTACCCTTGCTTTTACCCTTAGGCTTACCCTTACCCGTACCCTTACCCTTACCCTTAAGCTAACCCTTACCCTTACCCTTACCCTTACCCTTACCCTTACCCTTACCCTTACCCTTACCCTTACCCTTACCCTTACCCTTACCCTTACCCTTACCCTTACCCTTACCCTTGCTTTTACCCTTAAGCTTACCCTTACCCTTACCCTTACCCTTACCCTTACCCTTACCCTTACCCTTACCCTTACCCTTATCCTTACCCTTGCTTTGACCCTTAGGCTTACCCTTACCTTTACCCTTACCCTTACCCTTACCCTTAAGCTTACCCTTACCCTTACCCTTACCCTTACCCTTACCCTTACCCTTACCCTTACCCTTACCCTTGCTTTTACCCTTAAGCTTACCCTTACCCTTACCCTTACCCTTACCCTTACCCTTGCTTTTACCCTTAGGCTTACCCTTACCCTTACCCTTACCGTTACCCTTGCTTTTACCCTTAAGCTTACCCTTACCCTTACCCTTACCCTTACCCTTACCCTTACCCTTACCCTTACCTTTACCCTTGCTTTTACCCTTAAGCTTACCCTTACCCTTACCCTTACCCTTACCCTTACCCTTTCCCTTACCCTTACCCTTGCTTTTACCCTTAAGCTTACCCTTACCCTTACCCTTACCCTTACCCTCACCCTTACCCTTACCCTTACCCTTGCTTATACCCTTAAGCTTACCCTTACCCTTACCCTTACCCTTACCCTTACCCTTACCCTTACCCTTACCCTTACCCTTACCCTTACCCTTACCCTTACCCTTACCCTTACCCTTACCCTTACCCTTACCCTTACCCTTACCCTTACCCTTGCTTTTACCCTTAGGCTTACCCTTACCTTTACCCTTACCCTTACCCTTACCCTTACCCTTACCCTTACCCTTACCCTTGCTTTTACCCTTAAGCTTACCCTTACCCTTACCCTTACCCTTACCCTTACCCTTACCCTAACCCTTACCCTTGCTTTTACCCTTAAGCTTACCCTTACCCTTACCCTTACCCTTACCCTTACCCTTACCCTTACCCTTACCCTTACCCTTACCCTTACCCTTGCTTTTACCCTTAAGCTTACCCTTACCCTTACCCTTACCCTTACCCTTACCCTTACCCTTACCCTTACCCTTACCCTTACCCTTACCCTTACCCTTATCCTTACCCTTGCTTTTACCCTTAAGCTTACCCTTACCCTTACCCTTACCCTTACCCTTACCCTTACCCTTACCCTTGCTTTTACTCTTAGGCTTACCCTTACCTTTACCCTTACCCTTACCCTTACCCTTACCCTCACCCTTACCCTTACCCTTGCTTTTACCCTTAAGCTTACCCTTACCCTTACCCTTACCCTTACCCTTACCCTTGCTTTTACCCTTAAGCTTACCCTTACCCTTACCCTTAACCTTACCCTTACCCTTGCTTTTACACTTAGGCTTACCCTTACCCTTACCCTTACCCTTACCCTTGCTTTTACCCTTAAGCTTACCCTTACCCTTACCCTTACTCTTACCCTTACCCTTACCCTTACCCTTACCCTTACCCTTACCCTTACCCTTACCCTTACCCTTGCTTTTACCCTTAGGCTTACCCTTACCTTCACCCTTACCCTAACCCTTACCCTTACCCTTACCCTTACCCTTACCCTTGCTTTTACCCTTAAGCTTACCCTTACCCTTACCCTTACCCTTACCCTTACCCTTACCCTTACCCTTACCCTTACCCTTACCCTTACCCTTACCCTTACCCTTACCCTTACCCTTACCCTTGCTTTTACCCTTAAGCTTACCCTTACCCTTACCCTTACCCTTACCCTTACCCTTACCCTTACCCTTACCCTTACCCTTGCTTTTACCCTTAAGCTTACCCTTACCCTTACCCTTACCCTTACCCTTACCCTTGCTTTTACCCTTAGGCTTACCCTTACCTTTACCCTTACCCTTACCCTTACCCTTACCCTTACCCTTGCTTTTACCCTTAAGCTTACCCTTACCCTTACCCTTACCCTTAAGCTTACCCTTACCCTTACCCTTACCCTTACCCTTACCCTTACCCTTACCCTTACCCTTACCCTTACCCTTACCCTTACCCTTACCCTTGCTTTTACCCTTAAGCTTACCCTTACCCTTACCCTTACCCTTACCCTTACCCTTGCTTTTACCCTTAAGCTTACCCTTACCCTTACCCTTAAGCTTACCCTTACCCTTACCCTTACCCTTACCCTTACCCTTACCCTTACCCTTACCCTTACCCTTACCCTTACCCTTACCCTTACCCTTACCCTTACCCTTACCCTTACCCTTGCTTTTACCCTTAAGCTTACCCTTACCCTTACCCTTACCCTTACCCTTAAGCTTACCCTTACCCTTACCCTTACCCTTACCCTTACCCTTACCCTTAACCTTACCCTTGCTTTTACCCTTAAGCTTACCCTTACCCTTACCCTTACCCTTACCCTTAAGCTTACCCTTACCCTTACCCTTACCCTTACCCTTGCTTTTACCCTTAAGCTTACCCTTACCCTTACCCTTACCCTTACCCTTAAGCTTACCCTTACCCTTACCCTTACCCTTACCCTTACCCTTACCCTTACCCTTACCCTTACCCTTACCCTTACCCTTGCTTTTACCCTTAAGCTTATCCTTACCCTTACCCTTACCCTTACCCTTGCTTTTACCCTTAAGCTTACCCTTACCCTTACCCTTACCCTTACCCTTAAGCTTACCCTTAGCCTTACCCTTACCCTTACCCTTACCCTTACCCTTACCCTTACCCTTACCCTTACCCTTACCCTTGCTTTTACCCTTAAGCTTACCCTTACCCTTACCCTTACCCTTACCCTTACCCTTTCCCTTGCTTTTACCCTTAGGCTTACCCTTACCTTTACCCTTACCCTTACCCTTACCCTTACCCTTACCCTTACCCTTACCCTTACCCTTGCTTTTACCCTTAAGCTTACCCTCACCCTTACCCTTACCCCTACCCTTACCCTTACCCTTACCCTTGCTTTTACCCTTAAGCTTACCCTTACCCTTACCCTTACCCTTACCCTTACCCTTGCTTTTACCCTTAGGCTTAACCTTACCCTTACCCTTACCCTTACCCTTGCTTTTACCCTTAAGCTTACCCTTACCCTTACCCCTACCCTTACCCTTACCCTTACCCTTACCCTTACCCTTACCCTTACCCTTACCCTTACCCTTACCCTTACCCTTACCCTTACCCTTACCCTTACCCTTACCCTTGCTTTTACCCTTAGGCTTACCCTTACCTTTACCCTTACCCTTACCCTTACCCTTACCCTTACCCTTGCTTTTACCCTTAAGCTTACCCTTACCCTTACCCTTACCCTTACCCTTACCCTTACCCTTACCCTTACCCTTACCCTTACCCTTACCCTTACCCTTGCTTTTACCCTTAAGCTTACCCTTACCCTTACCCTTACCCTTACCCTTACCCTTACCCTTACCCTTACCCTCACCCTTACCCTTACCCTTGCTTTTACCCTTAAGCTTACCCTTACCCTTACCCTTACCCTTACCCTTGCTTTTACCCTTAAGCTTACCCTTACCCTTACCCTTACCCTTACCCTTAAGCTTACCCTTACCCTCACCCTTACCCTTACCCTTGCTTTTACCCTTAAGCTTACCCTTACCCTTACCCTTACCCTTACCCTTGCTTTTACCCTTAAGCTTACCCTTACCCTTACCCTTACCCTTACCCTTAAGCTTACCCTTACCCTTACCCTTACCCTTACCCTTGCTTTTACCCTTAAGCTTACCCTTACCTTTACCCTTACCCTTACCCTTACCCTTACCCTTACCCTTACCCTTACCCTTGCTTTTACCCTTAAGCTTACCCTTACCCTTACCCTTACCCTTACCCTTACCCTAACCCTTACCCTTGCTTTTACCCTTAAGCTTACCCTTACCCTTACCCTTACCCTTACCCTTACCCTTACCCTTACCCTTACCCTTACCCTTACCCTTGCTTTTACCCTTAAGCTTACCCTTACCCTTACCCTTACCCTTACCCTTACCCTTACCCTTACCCTTACCCTTACCCTTATCCTTACCCTTGCTTTTACCCTTAAGCTTACCCTTACCCTTACCCTTACCCTTACCCTTACCCTTGCTTTTACTCTTAGGCTTACCCTTACCTTTACCCTTACCCTTACCCTTACCCTTACCCTCACCCTTACCCTTACCCTTGCTTTTACCCTTAAGCTTACCCTTACCCTTACCCTTACCCTTACCCTTACCCTTGCTTTTACCCTTAAGCTTACCCTTACCCTCACCCTTACCCTTACCCTTACCCTTTCCCTTACCCTTGCTTTTACCCTTAGGCTTACCCTTACCTTTACCCTTACCCTAACCCTTACCCTTACCCTTACCCTTACCCTTACCCTTGCTTTTACCCTTAAGCTTACCCTTACCCTTACCCTTACCCTTACCCTTACCCTTACCCTTACCCTTACCCTTACCCTTACCCTTACCCTTACCCTTGCTTTTACCCTTAAGCTTACCCTTACCCTTACCCTTACCCTTACCCTTACCCTTACCCTTACCCTTACCCTTACCCTTACCCTTACCCTTACCCTTACCCTTACCCTTGCTTTCACCCTTAAGCTTACCCTTACCCGTACCCTTACCCTTAACCTTACCCTTGCTTTTACCCTTAAGCTTACCCTTACCCTTACCCTTACCCTTACCCTTAAGCTTTCCCTTACCCTTACCCTTACCCTTACCCTTACCCTTACCCTTACCCTTACCCTTACCCTTACCCTTACCCTTACCCTTACCCTTACCCTTACCCTTACCCTTACCCTTACCCTTTCCCTTACCCTTACCCTTACCCTTACCCTTACCCTTACCCTTGCTTTTACCCTTAAGCTTACCCTTACCCTTACCCTTACCCTTACCCTTACCCTTACCCTTACCCTTACCCTTACCCTTACCCTTACCCTTACCCTTACCCTTACCCTTACCCTTACCCTTACCCTTACCCTTACCCTTGCTTTCACCCTTAAGCTTACCCTTACCCTTACCCTTACCCTTACCCTTACCCTTACCCTTACCCTTACCCTTACCCTTACCCTTATCCTTGCTTTTACCCTTAGGCTTACCCTTACCTTTACCCTTACCCTTACCCTTACCCTTACCCTTACCCTTACCCTTACCCTTACCCTTACCCTTACCCTTACCCTTACCCTTACCCTTACCCTTACCCTTACCCTTACCCTTACCCTTACCCTTACCCTTACCCTTACCCTTACCCTTACCCTTACCCTTACCCTTACCCTTACCCTTACCCTTACCCTTACCCTTACCCTTACCCTTACCCTTACCCTTACCCTTACCCTTACCCTTACCCTTACCCTTACCCTTACCCTTGCTTTTACCCTTAAGCTTACCCTTACCCTTACCCTTACCCTTACCCTTAAGCTTACCCTTACCCTTACCCTTACCCTTACCCTCACCCTTACCCTTACCCTTGCTTTTACCCTTAAGCTTACCCTTACCCTTACCCTTACCCTTAAGCTTACCCTTACCCTTACCCTTACCCTTACCCTTACCCTTACCCTTACCCTTGCTTTTACCCTTAAGCTTACCCTTACCCTTCCCCCTACCCTTACCCTTGCTTTTACCCTTAAGCTTACCCGTACCCTTACCCTTACCCTTACCCTTGCTTTTACCCTTAAGCTTACCCTTACCCTTACCCTTACCCTTACCCTTAAGCTTACCCTTACCCTTACCCTTACCCTTACCCTTACCCTTACCCTTACCCTTACCCTTACCCTTACCCTTACCCTTACCCTTACCCTTACCCTTACCCTTACCCTTGCTTTTACCCTTAAGCTTACCCTTACCCTTACCCTTAACCTTACCATTACCCTTACCCTTACCCTTACCCTTATCCTTGCTTTTACCCTTAGGCTTACCCTTACCTTTACCCTTACCCTTACCCTTACCCTCACCCTTACCCTTACCCTTACCCTTACCTTTACCCTTACCCTTGCTTTTACCCTTAAGCTTACCCTTACCCTTACCCTTACCCTTACCCTTACCCTTACTCTTGCTTTTACCCTTAAGCTTACCCTTACCCTTACCCTTACCCTTACCCTTACCCTTGCTTTTACCCTTAGGCTTACCCTTACCCTTTCCCTTACCCTTACCCTTGCTTTTACCCTTAAGCTTACCCTTACCCTTACCCTTACCCTTACCCTTACCCTTACCCTTACCCTTACCCTTACCCTTACCCTTACCCTCACCCTTACCCTTACCCTTACCCTTACCCTTACCCTTACCCTAACCCTTACCCTTACCCTTACCCTTACCCTTACCCTTGCTTTTACCCTTAGGCTTACCCTTACCTTTACCCTTACCCTTACCCTTACCCTTACCCTTACCCTTGCTTTTACCCTTAAGCTTACCCTTACCCTTACCCTTACCCTTACCCTTACCCTTACCCTTACCCTTACCCTTGCTTTTACCCTTAAGCTTACCCTTACCCTTACCCTTACCCTTACCCTTACCCTTACCCTTACCCCCACCCTTGCTTTTACCCTTAAGCTTACCCTTACCCTTACCCTTACCCTTACCCTTACCCTTACCCTTACCCTTACCCTTGCTTTTACCCTTAAGCTTACCCTTACCCTTACCCTTACCCTTACCCTTACCCTTGCTTTTACCCTTAGGCTTACCCTTACCCTTACCCTTACCCTTACCCTTGCTTTTACCCTTAAGCTTACCCTTACCCTTACCCTTACCCTTACTCTTACCCTTACCCTTACCCTTACCCTTACCCTTGCTTTTACCCTTAGGCTTACCCTTACCTTTACCCTTACCCTTACCCTTACCCTTACCCTTACCCTTACCCTTACCCTTACCCTTACCCTTACCCTTGCTTTTACCCTTAAGCTAACCCTTACCCTTACCCTTACCCTTACCCTTACCCTTAACCTTACCCTTACCCTTGCTTTTACCCTTAAGCTCACCCTTACCCTTACCTTTACCCTTACCCTTACACTTACCCTTACCCTGACCCTTACCCTTGCTTTTACCCTTAAGCTTACCCTTACCCTTACCCTTACCCTTACCCTTAAGCTTACCCTTACCCTAACCCTTACCCTTACCCTTACCCTTACCCTTACCCTTGCTTTCACCCTTAAGCTTACCCTTACCCTTACCCTTACCCTTACCCTTAAGCTTACCCTTACCCTTACCCTTACCCTTACCCTTACCCTTACCCTTGCTTTTACCCTTAAGCTTACCCTTACCCTTACCCTTACCCTTACCCTAACCCTTACCCTTAACCTTACCCTTACCCTTACCCTTACCCTTACCCTTACCCTTACCCTTGCTTTTACCCTTAAGCTTACCCTTACCCTTACCTTTACCCTTACCCTTACCCTTACCCTTACCCTTACCCTTACCCTTACCCTTACCCTTACCCTTACCCTTACCCTTACCCTTACCCTTGCTTTTACCCTTAAGCTTACCCTTACCCTTACCCTTACCCTTACCCTTACCCTTACCCTTACCCTTACCCTTACCCTTACCCTTACCCTTACCCTTGCTTTTACCCTTAGGCTTACCCTTACCTTTACCCTTACCATTACCCTTACCCTTACCCTTACCCTTACCCTTACCCTTACCCTTGCTTTTACCCTTAAGCTTACCCTTACCCTTACCCTTACCCTTACCCTTACCCTTACCCTTACCCTTACCCTTACCCTTACCCTTACCCTTGCTTTTACCCTTAAGCTTACCCTTACCCTTACCCTTACCCTTACCCTTACCCTTACCCTTACCCTTACCCTTACCCTTACCCTTACCCTTACCCTTACCCTTACCCTTACCCTTGCTTTTACCCTTAAGCTTACCCTTACCCTTACCCTTACTCTTACCCTTACCCTTACCCTTACCCTTACCCTTGCTTTTACCCTTAAGCTTACCCTTACCCTTACCTTTACCCTTACCCTTACCCTTACCCTTACCCTTACCCTTACCCTTACCCTTACCCTTACCCTTACCCTTACCCTTACCCTTACCCTTACCCTTACACTTACCCTTGCTTTTACCCTTAGGCTTACCCTTAGCTTTAGCCTTACCCTTACCCTTACCCTTACCCTTACCCTTACCCTTACCCTTGCTTTTACCCTTAAGCTTACCCTTACCCTTACCCTTACCCTTACCCTTACCCTTACCCTTACCCTTGCTTTTACCCTTAAGCTTACCCTTACCCTTACCCTTACCCTTACACTTACCCTTGCTTTTACCCTTAGGCTTACCCTTACCCGTACCCTTACCCTTACCCTTAAGCTAACCCTTACCCTTACCCTTACCCTTACCCTTACCCTTACCCTTACCCTTACCCTTACCCTTACCCTTACCCTTACCCTTACCCTTACCCTTACCCTTACCCTTACCCTTACCCTTGCTTTTACCCTTAAGCTTACCCTTACCCTTACCCTTACCCTTACCCTTACCCTTACCCTTACCCTTACCCTTACCCTTATCCTTACCCTTGCTTTGACCCTTAGGCTTACCCTTACCTTTACCCTTACCCTTACCCTTACCCTTAAGCTTACCCTTACCCTTACCCTTACCCTTACCCTTACCCTTACCCTTACCCTTACCCTTACCCTTACCCTTGCTTTTACCCTTAAGCTTACCCTTACCCTTACCCTTACCCTTACCCTTACCCTTGCTTTTACCCTTAGGCTTACCCTTACCCTTACCCTTACCCTTACCCTTACCCTTGCTTTTACCCTTAAGCTTACCCTTACCCTTACCCTTACCCTTACCCTTACCCTTACCCTTACCCTTACCCTTACCCTTACCCTTACCCTTACCCTTACCCTTACCCTTACCCTTACCCTTACCCTTACCCTTACCCTTACCCTTACCCTTACCCTTGCTTTTACCCTTAGGCTTAACCTTACCTTTACCCTTACCCTTACCCTTACCCTTACCCTTACCCTTACCCTTACCTTTACCCTTGCTTTTACCCTTAAGCTTACCCTTACCCTTACCCTTACCCTTACCCTTTCCCTTACCCTTACCCTTGCTTTTACCCTTAAGCTTACCCTTACCCTTACCCTTACCCTTACCCTCACCCTTACCCTTACCCTTACCCTTGCTTATACCCTTAAGCTTACCCTTACCCTTACCCTTACCCTTACCCTTACCCTTACCCTTACCCTTACCCTTACCCTTACCCTTACCCTTACCCTTACCCTTACCCTTGCTTTTACCCTTAGGCTTACCCTTACCTTTACCCTTACCCTTACCCTTACCCTTACCCTTACCCTTACCCTTACCCTTGCTTTTACCCTTAAGCTTACCCTTACCCTTACCCTTACCCTTACCCTTACCCTTACCCTAACCCTTACCCTTGCTTTTACCCTTAAGCTTACCCTTACCCTTACCCTTACCCTTACCCTTACCCTTACCCTTACCCTTACCCTTACCCTTACCCTTACCCTTACCCTTGCTTTTACCCTTAAGCTTACCCTTACCCTTACCCTTACCCTTACCCTTACCCTTACCCTTACCCTTACCCTTACCCTTATCCTTACCCTTGCTTTTACCCTTAAGCTTACCCTTACCCTTACCCTTACCCTTACCCTTACCCTTACCCTTACCCTTACCCTTGCTTTTACTCTTAGGCTTACCCTTACCTTTACCCTTACCCTTACCCTTACCCTTACCCTCACCCTTACCCTTACCCTTGCTTTTACCCTTAAGCTTACCCTTACCCTTACCCTTACTCTTACCCTTACCCTTGCTTTTACCCTTAAGCTTACCCTTACCCTTACCCTTAACCTTACCCTTACCCTTGCTTTTACACTTAGGCTTACCCTTACCCTTACCCTTACCCTTACCCTTGCTTTTACCCTTAAGCTTACCCTTACCCTTACCCTTACTCTTACCCTTACCCTTACCCTTACCCTTACCCTTACCCTTACCCTTACCCTTACCCTTACCCTTACCCTTACCCTTGCTTTTACCCTTAGGCTAACCCTTACCTTCACCCTTACCCTAACCCTTACCCTTACCCTTACCCTTACCCTTACCCTTACCCTTGCTTTTACCCTTGAGCTTACCCTTACCCTTACCCTTACCCTTACCCTTACCCTTACCCTTACCCTTACCCTTACCCTTACCCTTGCTTTTACCCTTAAGCTTACCCTTACCCTTACCCTTACCCTTACCCTTACCCTTACCCTTACCCTTACCCTTGCTTTTACCCTTAAGCTTACCCTTACCCTTACCCTTACCCTTACCCTTACCCTTGCTTTTACCCTTAGGCTTACCCTTACCTTTACCCTTACCCTTACCCTTACCCTTACCCTTACCCTTGCTTTTACCCTTAAGCTTACCCTTACCCTTACCCTTACCCTTAAGCTTACCCTTACCCTTACCCTTACCCTTACCCTTACCCTTACCCTTACCCTTACCCTTACCCTTACCCTTACCCTTACCCTTACCCTTGCTTTTACCCTTAAGCTTACCCTTACCCTTACCCTTACCCTTACCCTTACCCTTGCTTTTACCCTTAAGCTTACCCTTACCCTTACCCTTAAGCTTACCCTTACCCTTACCCTTACCCTTACCCTTACCCTTACCCTTACCCTTACCCTTACCCTTACCCTTACCCTTACCCTTACCCTTACCCTTACCCTTACCCTTACCCTTACCCTTGCTTTTACCCTTAAGCTTACCCTTACCCTTACCCTTACCCTTACCCTTAAGCTTACCCTTACCCTTACCCTTACCCTTACCCTTACCCTTACCCTTAACCTTACCCTTGCTTTTACCCTTAAGCTTACCCTTACCCTTACCCTTACCCTTACCCTTAAGCTTACCCTTACCCTTACCCTTACCCTTACCCTTGCTTTTACCCTTAAGCTTACCCTTACCCTTACCCTTACCCTTACCCTTAAGCTTACCCTTACCCTTACCCTTACCCTTACCCTTACCCTTACCCTTACCCTTACCCTTACCCTTACCCTTACCCTTACCCTTACCCTTGCTTTTACCCTTAAGCTTACCCTTACCCTTACCCTTACCCTTACCCTTGCTTTTACCCTTAAGCTTACCCTTACCCTTACCCTTACCCTTACCCTTAAGCTTACCCTTACCCTTACCCTTACCCTTACCCTTACCCTTACCCTTACCCTTACCCTTACCCTTACCCTTGCTTTTACCCTTAAGCTTACCCTTACCCTTACCCTTACCCTAACCCTTACCCTTTCCCTTGCTTTTACCCTTAGGCTTACCCTTACCTTTACCCTTACCCTTACCCTTACCCTTACCCTTACCCTTACCCTTACCCTTACCCTTGCTTTTACCCTTAAGCTTACCCTCACCCTTACCCTTACCCCTACCCTTACCCTTACCCTTACCCTTGCTTTTACCCTTAAGCTTACCCTTACCCTTACCCTTACCCTTACCCTTACCCTTGCTTTTACCCTTAGGCTTAACCTTACCCTTACCCTTACCCTTACCCTTGCTTTTACCCTTAAGCTTACCCTTACCCTTACCCCTACCCTTACCCTTACCCTTACCCTTACCCTTACCCTTACCCTTACCCTTACCCTTACCCTTACCCTTACCCTTACCCTTACCCTTACCCTTACCCTTACCCTTACCCTTACCCTTACCCTTGCTTTTACCCTTAGGCTTACCCTTACCTTTACCCTTACCCTTACCCTTACCCTTACCCTTACCCTTGCTTTTACCCTTAAGCTTACCCTTACCCTTACCCTTATCCTTACCCTTACCCTTACCCTTACCCTTACCCTTACCCTTACCCTTACCCTTACCCTTGCTTTTACCCTTAAGCTTACCCTTACCCTTACCCTTACCCTTACCCTTACCCTTACCCTTACCCTTACCCTCACCCTTACCCTTACCCTTACCCTTGCTTTTACCCTTAAGCTTACCCTTACCCTTACCCTTACCCTTACCCTTGCTTTTACCCCTAAGCTTACCCTTACCCTTACCCTTACCCTTACCCTTAAGCTTACCCTTACCCTCACCCTTAACCTCACCCTTGCTTTTACCCTTAAGCTTACCCTTACCCTTACCCTTACCCTTACCCTTGCTTTTACCCTTAAGCTTACCCTTACCCTTACCCTTACCCTTACCCTTAAGCTTACCCTTACCCTTACCCGTACCCTTACCCTTGCTTTTACCCTTAAGCTTATCCTTACCTTTACCCTTACCCTTACCCTTACCCTTACCCTTACCCTTACCCTTACCCTTGCTTTTACCCTTAAGCTTACCCTTACCCTTACCCTTACCCTTACCCTTACCCTAACCCTTACCCTTGCTTTTACCCTTAAGCTTACCCTTACCCTTACCCTTACCCTTACCCTTA
This sequence comes from Myrrha octodecimguttata, assembly GCA_958510865.1. Taxonomy (NCBI): domain Eukaryota; kingdom Metazoa; phylum Arthropoda; class Insecta; order Coleoptera; family Coccinellidae; genus Myrrha; species Myrrha octodecimguttata. Next base: position 74,747 of record CAUEHS010000020.1, on the reverse strand, counting down.
CCCTTACCCTTACCCTTACCCTTACCCTTACCCTTGCTTTTACCCTTAAGCTTACCCTTACCCTTACCCTTACCCTTACCCTTACCCTTACCCTTACCCTTACCCTTATCCTTACCCTTGCTTTTACCCTTAAGCTTACCCTTACCCTTACCCTTACCCTTACCCTTACCCTTACCCTTACCCTTACCCTTACCCTTACCCTTGCTTTTACTCTTAGGCTTACCCTTACCTTTACCCTTACCCTTACCCTTACCCTTACCCTCACCCTTACCCTTACCCTTGCTTTTACCCTTAAGCTTACCCTTACCCTTACCCTTACCCTTACCCTTACCCTTGCTTTTACCCTTAAGCTTACCCTTACCCTTACCCTTAACCTTACCCTTACCCTTGCTTTTACACTTAGGCTTACCCTTACCCTTACCCTTACCCTTACCCTTGCTTTTACCCTTAAGCTTACCCTTACCCTTACCCTTACTCTTACCCTTACCCTTACCCTTACCCTTACCCTTACCCTTACCCTTACCCTTACCCTTACCCTTGCTTTTACCCTTAGGCTTACCCTTACCTTTACCCTTACCCTAACCCTTACCCTTACCCTTACCCTTACCCTTACCCTTACCCTTGCTTTTACCCTTAAGCTTACCCTTACCCTTACCCTTACCCTTACCCTTACCCTTACCCTTACCCTTACCCTTACCCTTACCCTTACCCTTACCCTTACCCTTACCCTTGCTTTTACCCTTAAGCTTACCCTTACCCTTACCCTTACCCTTACCCTTACCCTTACCCTTACCCTTACCCTTGCTTTTACCCTTAAGCTTACCCTTACCCTTACCCTTACCCTTACCCTTACCCTTGCTTTTACCCTTAGGCTTACCCTTACCTTTACCCTTACCCTTACCCTTACCCTTACCCTTACCCTTGCTTTTACCCTTAAGCTTACCCTTACCCTTACCCTTACCCTTAAGCTTACTCTTACCCTTACCCTTACCCTTACCCTTACCCTTACCCTTACCCTTACCCTTACCCTTACCCTTACCCTTGCTTTTACCCTTAAGCTTACCCTTACCCTTACCCTTACCCTTGCTTTTACCCTTAAGCTTACCCATACCCTTACCCTTAAGCTTACCCTTACCCTTACCCTTACCCTTACCCTTACCCTTACCCTTACCCTTACCCTTACCCTTACCCTTACCCTTACCCTTACCCTTACCCTTACCCTTACCCTTACCCTTGCTTTTACCCTTAAGCTTACCCTTACCCTTACCCTTACCCTTACCCTTAAGCTTACCCTTACCCTTACCCTTACCCTTACCCTTACCCTTACCCTTAACCTTACCCTTGCTTTTACCCTTAAGCTTACCCTTACCCTTACCCTTACCCTTACCCTTAAGCTTACCCTTACCCTTACCCTTACCCTTACCCTTACCCTTGCTTTTACCCTTAAGCTTACCCTTACCCTTACCCTTACCCTTACCCTTAAGCTTACCCTTACCCTTACCCTTACCCTTACCCTTACCCTTACCCTTACCCTTACCCTTACCCTTACCCTTACCCTTGCTTTTACCCTTAAGCTTACCCTTACCCTTACCCTTACCCTTACCCTTGCTTTTACCCTTAAGCTTACCCTTACCCTTACCCTTACCCTTACCCTTAAGCTTACCCTTACCCTTACCCTTACCCTTACCCTTACCCTTACCCTTACCCTTACCCTTACCCTTGCTTTTACCCTTAAGCTTACCCTTACCCTTACCCTTACCCTTACCCTTACCCTTTCCCTTGCTTTTACCCTTAGGCTTACCCTTACCTTTACCCTTACCCTTACCCTTACCCTTACCCTTACCCTTACCCTTACCCTTACCCTTACCCTTGCTTTTACCCTTAAGCTTACCCTTACCCTTACCCTTACCCTTACCATTACCTTTACCCTTACCCTTGCTTTTACCCTTAAGCTTACCCTTACCCTTACCCTTACCCTTACCCTTACCCTTGCTTTTACCCTTAGGCTTACCCTTACCCTTACCCTTACCCTTACCCTTGCTTTTACCCTTAAGCTTACCCTTACCCTTACCCCTACCCTTACCCTTACCCTTACCCTTACCCTTACCCTTACCCTTACCCTTACCCTTACCCTTACCCTTACCCTTACCCTTACCCTTACCCTTACCCTTACCCTTACCCTTGCTTTTACCCTTAGGCTTACCCTTACCTTCACCCTTACCCTTACCCTTACCCTTACCCTTACCCTTGCTTTTACCCTTAAGCTTACCCTTACCCTTACCCTTACCCTTACCCTTACCCTTACCCTTACCCTTACCCTTACCCTTGCTTTTACCCTTAAGCTTACCCTTACCCTTACCCTTACCCTCACCCTTACCCTTACCCTTACCCTCACCCTTACCCTTACCCTTGCTTTTACCCTTAAGCTTACCCTTACCCTTACTCTTACCCTTGCTTTTACCCTTAAGCTTACCCTTACTCTTACCCTTACCCTTACCCTTAAGCTTACCCTTACCCTTACCCTTACCCTTACCCTTACCCTTACCCTTACCCTTACCCTTACCCTTGCTTTTACCCTTAAGCTTACCCTTACCCTTACCCTTAACCTTACCCTTACCCTTACCCTTACCCTTACCCTTACCCTTGCTTTTACCCTTAGGCTTACCCTTACCTTTACCCTTACCCTTACCCTTACCCTTACCCTTACCCTTACCCTTACCCTTACCCTTACCCTTACCTTTACCCTTACCCTTGCTTTTACCCTTAAGCTTACCCTTACCCTTACCCTTACCCTTACCCTTACCCTTACTCTTGCTTTTACCCTTAAGCTTACCCTTACCCTTACCCTTACCCTTACCCTTACCCTTGCTTTTACCCTTAGGCTTACCCTTACCCTTTCCCTTACCCTTACCCTTGCTTTTACCCTTAAGCTTACCCTTACCCTTACCCTTACCTTACCCTTACCCTTACCCTTACCTTACCCTTACCCTTACCCTTACCCTTACCCTTACCCTTACCCTTACCCTTACCCTTACCCTTACCCTAACCCTTACCCTTACCCTTACCCTTTCCCTTACCCTTGCTTTTACCCTTAGGCTTACCCTTACCTTTACCCTTACCCTTACCCTTACCCTTACCCTTACCCTTGCTTTTACCCTTAAGCTTACCCTTACCCTTACCCTTACCCTTACCCTTACCCTTACCCTTACCCTTACCCTTACCCTTGCTTTTACCCTTAAGCTTACCCTTACCCTTACCCTTACCCTTACCCCCACCCTTGCTTTTACCCTTAAGCTTACCCTCACCCTTACCCTTACCCTTACCCTTACCCTTACCCTTACCCTTACCCTTGCTTTTACCCTTAAGCTTACCCTTACCCTTACCCTTACCCTTACCCTTACCCTTACCCTTACCCTTGCTTTTACCCTTAGGCTTACCCTTACCCTTACCCTTACCCTTACCCTTGCTTTTACCCTTAAGCTTACCCTTACCCTTACCCTTACCCTTACTCTTACCCTTACCCTTACCCTTACCCTTACCCTTGCTTTTACCCTTAGGCTTACCCTTACCTTTACCCTTACCCTTACCCTTACCCTTACCCTTACCCTTACCCTTACCCTTACCCTTGCTTTTACCCTTAAGCTAACCCTTACCCTTACCCTTACCCTTACCCTTACCCTTACCCTTAACCTTACCCTTACCCTTGCTTTTACCCTTAAGCTCACCCTTACCCTTACCCTTACCCTTACCCTTACACTTACCCTTACCCTGACCCTTACCCTTGCTTTTACCCTTAAGCTTACCCTTACCCTTACCCTTACCCTTACCCTTAAGCTTACCCTTACCCTAACCCTTACCCTTACCCTTACCCTTACCCTTACCCTTGCTTTTACCCTTAAGCTTACCCTTACCCTTTCCCTTACCCTTACCCTTACCCTTGCTTTTACCCTTAAGCTTACCCTTACCCTTACCCTTACCCTTACCCTTAAGCTTACCCTTACCCTTACCCTTACCCTTACCCTTACCCTGACCCTTACCCTTACCCTTGCTTTTACCCTTAAGCTTACCCTTACCCTTACCCTTACCCTTACCCTAACCCTTACCCTTAACCTTACCCTTACCCTTACCCTTACCCTTACCCTTACCCTTGCTTTTACCCTTAGGCTTACCCTTACCTTTACCCTTACCATTACCCTTACCCTTACCCTTACCCTTACCCTTACCCTTACCCTTGCTTTTACCCTTAAGCTTACCCTTACCCTTACCCTTACCCTTACCCTTACCCTTACCCTTACCCTTACCCTTACCCTTACCCTTACCCTTACCCTTACCCTTACCCTTACCCTTACCTTACCCTTACCCTTACCCTTACCCTTGCTTTTACCCTTAAGCTTACCCTTACCCTTACCCTTACCCTAACCCTTACCCTTACCCTTACCCTTACCCTTACCCTAACCCTTACCCTTGCTTTTACCCTTAAGCTTACCCTTACCCTTACCCTTACTCTTACCCTTACCCTAACCCTTACCCTTACCCTTGCTTTTACCCTTAAGCTTACCCTTACCCTTACCTTTACCCTTACCCTTACCCTTACCCTTACCCTTACCCTTACCCTTACCCTTACCCTTACCCTTACCCTTACCCTTACCCTTGCTTTTACCCTTAGGCTTACCCTTACCTTTAGCCTTACCCTTACCCTTACCCTTACCCTTACCCTTACCCTTGCCTTTACCCTTAAGCTTACCCTTACCCTTACCCTTACCCTTACCCTTACCCTTACCCTTACCCTTGCTTTTACCTTAAGCTTACCCTTACCCTTACCCTTACCCTTACACTTACCCTTGCTTTTACCCTTAGGCTTACCCTTACCCTTACCCTTACCCTTACCCTTAAGCTTACCCTTACCCTTACCCTTACCCTTACCCTTTCCCTTACCCTTAACCTTACCCTTACCCTTACCCTTACCCTTACCCTTACCCTTGCTTTTACCCTTAAGCTTACCCTTACCCTTACCCTTACCCTTACCCTTACCCTTACCCTTATCCTTACCCTTACCCTTACCCTTACCCTTACCCTTACCCTTGCTTTGACCCTTAGGCTTACCCTTACCTTTACCCTTACCCTTACCCTTACCCTTACCCTTACCCTTACCCTTACCCTTACCCTTACCCTTACCCTAACCCTTACCCTTGCTTTTACCCTTAAGCTTACCCTTACCCTTACCCTTACCCTTACCCTTACCCTTACCCTTACCCTTGCTTTTACCCTTAAGCTTACCCTTACCCTTACCCTTACCCTTACCCTTACCCTTGCTTTTACCCTTAGGCTTACCCTTACCCTTACCCTTACCCTTACCCTTGCTTTTACCCTTAAGCTTACCCTTACCCTTACCCTTACCCTTACCCTTACCCTTACCCTTACCCTTACCCTCACCCTTACCCTTACCCTTGCTTTTACCCTTAGCTTAACCTTACCTTTACCCTTACCCTTACCCTTACCCTTACCCTTACCCTTACCCTTACCCTTACCCTTACCTTTACCCTTGCTTTTACCCTTAAGCTTACCCTTACCCTTACCCTTACCCTTACCCTAACCCTTACCCTTAACCTTACCCTTACCCTTACCCTTACCCTTACCCTTACCCTTGCTTTTACCCTTAGGCTTACCCTTACCTTTACCCTTACCATTACCCTTACCCTTACCCTTACCCTTACCCTTACCCTTACCCTTACCCTTGCTTTTACCCTTAAGCTTACCCTTACCCTTACCCTTACCCTTACCCTTACCCTTGCTTTTACCCTTAAGCTTACCCTTACCCTTACCCTTACCCTTACCCTTACCCTTACCCTTACCCTTACCCTTACCCTTACCCTTACCCTTACCCTTACCCTTACCCTTACCCTTACCCTTGCTTTTACCCTTAAGCTTACCCTTACCCTTACCCTTACTCTTACCCTTACCCTTACCCTTACCCTTACCCTTGCTTTTACCCTTAAGCTTACCCTTACCCTTACCTTTACCCTTACCCTTACCCTTACCCTTACCCTTACCCTTACCCTTACCCTTACCCTTACCCTTACCCTTACCCTTACCCTTACCCTTACCCTTACCCTTGCTTTTACCCTTAGGCTTACCCTTACCTTTAGCCTTACCCTTACCCTTACCCTTACCCTTACCCTTACCCTTACCCTTACCCTTGCTTTTACCCTTAAGCTTACCCTTACCCTTACCCTTACCCTTACCCTTACCCTTACCCTTACCCTTGCTTTTACCCTTAAGCTTACCCTTACCCTTACCCTTACCCTTACACTTACCCTTGCTTTTACCCTTAGGCTTACCCTTACCCTTACCCTTACCCTTACCCTTAAGCTTACCCTTACCCTTACCCTTACCCTTACCCTTACCCTTACCCTTACCCTTACCCTTACCCTTACCCTTACCCTTACCCTTGCTTTTACCCTTAAGCTTACCCTTACCCTTACCCTTACCCTTACCCTTACCCTTACCCTTACCCTTACCCTTACCATTGCTTTGACCCTTAGGCTTACCCTTACCTTTACCCTTACCCTTACCCTTACCCTTACCCTTACCCTTACCCTTACCCTTACCCTTACCCTTACCCTTACCCTTACCCTTACCCTTACCCTTGCTTTTTACCCTTAAGCTTACCCTTACCCTTACCCTTACCCTTACCCTTACCCTTACCCTTACCCTTACCTTACCCTTGCTTTTACCCTTAAGCTTACCCTTACCCTTACCCTTACCCTTGCTTTTACCCTTAGGCTTACCCTTACCCTTACCCTTACCCTTACCCTTGCTTTTACCCTTAAGCTTACCCTTACCCTTACCCTTACCCTTACCCTTACCCTTAAGTTAACCCTACCCTTACCCTTACCCTTACCCTTACCCTTACCCTTACCCTTACCCTTACCCTTACCCTTACCCTTACCCTTACCCTTACCCTTACCCTTACCCTTACCCTTACCCTTACCCTTACCCTTGCTTTTACCCTTAGGCTTACCCTTACCTTTACCCTTACCCTTACCCTTACCCTTACCCTTACCCTTACCCATACCCTTGCTTTTACCCTTAAGCTTACCCTTACCCTTACCCTTACCCTTACCCTCACCCTTACCCTAACCCTTACCCTTGCTTTTACCCTTAAGCTTACCCTTACCCTTACCCTTACCCTTACCCTTACCCTTACCCTTACCCTTACCCTTACCCTTACCCTTACCCTTGCTTTTACCCTTGAGCTTACCCTTACCCTTACCCTTACCCTTACCCTTACCCTTACCCTTACCCTTACCCTTACCCTTACCCTTACCCTTACCCTTATCCTTACCCTTGCTTTTACCCTTAAGCTTACCCTTACCCTTACCCTTACCCTTACCCTTACCTTTTACCTTACCCTTACCCTTACCCTTACCCTAACCTTACCCTTACCCTTGCTTTTACCCTTAAGCTTACCCTTACCCTTACCCTTACCCTTACCCTTACCCTTGCTTTTACACTTAAGCTTACCCTTACCCTTACCCTTAACCTTACCCTTACCCTTGCTTTTACCCTTAGGCTTCCCCTTACCCTTACCCTTGCTTTTACCCTTAAGCTTACCCTTACCCTTACCCTTACTCTTACCCTTACCTTACCCTTACCCTTACCCTTACCCTTACCCTTACCTTACCCTTACCCTTACCCTTACCCTTGCTTTTACCCTTAGGCTTACCCTTACCTTTACCCTTACCCTAACCCTACCCTTACCCTTACCCTTACCCTTACCCTTGCTTTTACCCTTAAGCTTACCCTTACCCTTACCCTTACCCTTACCCTTACCCTTACCATTACCCTTACCCTTACCCTTACCCTTACCCTTACCCTTACCCTAGCTTTTACCCTTAAGCTTACCCTTATCCTTACCCTTACCCTTACCCTTACCCTTACCCTTACCCTTACCCTTACCCTTACCCTTGCTTTTACCCTTAAGCTTACCCTTACCCTTACCCTTACCCTTACCCTTACCCTTACCCTTACCCTTACCCTTGCTTTTTCCCTTAGGCTTACCCTTACCTTTACCCTTACCCTTACCCTTACCCTTACCCTTACCCTTGCTTTTAGCCTTAAGCTTACCCTTACCCTTACCCTTACCCTTAAGCTTACCCTTACCCTTACCCTTACCCTTACCCTTACCCTTGCTTTTACCCTTAAGCTTACCCTTACCCTTACCCTTACCCTTAAGCTTACCCTTACCCTTACCCTTACCCTTACCCTTACCCTTACCCTTACCCTTACCCTTACCCTTACCCTTACCCTTACCCTTACCCTTACCCTTACCCTTACCCTTACCCTTACCCTTACCCTTGCTTTTACCCTTAAGCTTACCCTTACCCTTACCCTTACCCTTACCCTTAAGCTTACCCTTACCCTTACCCTTACCCTTACCCTTACCCTTACCCTTAACCTTACCCTTGCTTTTACCCTTAAGCTTACCCTTACCCTTACCCTTACCCTTACCCTTAAGCTTACCCTTACCCTTACCCTTACCCTTACCCTTACCCTTGCTTTTACCCTTAAGCTTACCCTTACCCTTACCCTTACCCTTACCCTTAAGCTCAACCTTACCCTTACCCTTACCCTTACCCTTACCCTTACCCTTACCCTTACCCTTACCCTTACCCTTGCTTTTACCCTTGAGCTTACCCTTACCCTTACCCTTACCCTTACCCTTGCTTTTACCCTTAAGCTTACCCTTACCCTTACCCTTACCCTTACCCTTAAGCTTACCCTTACCCTTACCCTTACCCTTACCCTTACCCTTACCCTTACCCTTACCCTTACCCTTACCCTTACCCTTACCCTTACCCTTACCCTTACCCTCACCCTTACCCTTACCCTTACCCTTGCTTATACCCTTAAGTTAACCCTTACCCTTACCCTTACCCTTACCCTTACCCTTACCCTTACCCTTACCCTTACCCTTACCCTTACCCTTACCCTTACCCTTACCCTTACCCTTACCCTTACCCTTACCCTTACCCTTGCTTTTACCCTTAGGCTTACCCTTACCTTTACCCTTACCCTTACCCTTACCCTTACCCTTACCCTTACCCATACCCTTGCTTTTACCCTTAAGCTTACCCTTACCCTTACCCTTACCCTTACCCTTACCCTAACCCTTACCCTTGCTTTTACCCTTAAGCTTACCCTTACCCTTACCCTTACCCTTACCCTTACCCTTACCCTTACCCTTACCCTTATCCTTACCCTTGCTTTTACCCTTAAGCTTACCCTTACCCTTACCCTTACCCTTACCCTTACCCTTACCCTTACCCTTACCCTTACCCTTACCCTTACCCTTACCCTTACCCTTACCCTTACCCTTACCCTTACCCTTGCTTTTACCCTTAAGCTTACCCTTACCCTTACCCTTACCCTTACCCTTACCCTTACCCTTACCCTTACCCTTATCCTTACCCTTGCTTTTACCCTTAAGCTTACCCTTACCCTTACCCTTACCCTTACCCTTACCCTTACCCTTACCCTTACCCTTACCCTTACCCTTACCCTTGCTTTTACTCTTAGGCTTACCCTTACCTTTACCCTTACCCTTACCCTTACCCTTACCCTCACCCTTACCCTTACCCTTGCTTTTACCCTTAAGCTTACCCTTACCCTTACCCTTACCCTTACCCTTACCCTTGCTTTTACCCTTAAGCTTACCCTTACCCTTATCCTTAACCTTACCCTAACCCTTGCTTTTACCCTTAGGCTTACCCTCACCCTTGCTTTTACCCTTAAGCTTACCCTTACCCTTACCCTTACTCTTACCCTTACCCTTACCCTTACCCTTACCCTTTCCTTACCCTTACCCTTACCCTTACCCTTGCTTTTACCCTTAGGCTTACCCTTACCTTTACCCTTACCCTAACCCTTACCCTTACCCTTACCCTTACCCTTACCCTTGCTTTTACCCTTAAGCTTACCCTTACCCTTACCCTTACCCTTACCCTTACCCTTACCCTTACCCTTACCCTTACCCTTGCTTTTACCCTTAAGCTTACCCTTACCCTTACCCTTACCCTTACCCTTACCCTTACCCTTACCCTTACCCTTACCCTTACCCTTACCCTTGCTTTTACCCTTAAGCTTACCCTTACCCTTACCCTTACCCTTACCCTTACCCTTACCCTTACCCTTACCCTTGCTTTTACCCTTAAGCTCACCCTTACCCTTACCCTTACCCTTACCCTTACCCTTACCCTTACTCTTACCCTTACCCTTGCTTTTACCCTTAAGCTTACCCTTACCCTTACCCTTACCCTTACCCTTAAGCTTACCCTTACCCTTACCCTTACTCTTACCCTTACCCTTACCCTTGCTTTTACCCTTAAGCTTACCCTTACCCTTACCCTTACCCTTACCCTTACCCTTGCTTTTACCCTTAAGCTTACCCTTACCCTTACCCTTACCCTTACCCTTAAGCTTACCCTTACCCTTACCCTTACCCTTACCCTTACCCTTGCTTTTACCCTTAAGCTTACCCTTACCCTTACCCTTACCCTTACCCTTACCCTTAACCTTACCCTTACCCTTACCCTTACCCTTACCCTTACCCTTGCTTTTACCCTTAGGTAGGTAGGTAGGTAGCTTTTACCCTTAGGTAGGTAGGGTAAGGGTAAGGGTAAGGGTAAGGGTAAGGGTAAGGGTAAGGGTAAGGGTAAGCTTAAGGGTAAGGGTAAGGGTAAGGGTAAGGGTAAGGGTAAGGGTAAGCTTAAGGGTAAAAGCAAGGGTAAGGGTAAGGGTAAGGGTAAGGGTAAGGGTAAGGGTAAGGGTAAGGGTAAGGGTAAGGGTAAGGGTAAGCTTAAGGGTAAAAGCAAGGGTAAGGTTAAGGGTAAGGGTAAGGGTAAGGGTAAGGGTAAGGGTAAGCTTAAGGGTAAGGGTAAGGGTAAGGGTAAGGGTAAGCTTAAGGGTAAAAGCAAGGGTAAGGGTAAGGGTAAGGGTAAGGGTAAGGGTAAGGGTAAGGGTAAGGGTAAGGGTAAGGGTAAGGGTAAGGGTAAGGGTAAGGGTAAGGGTAAGGGTAAGCTTAAGGGTAAGGGTAAGGGTAAGGGTAAGCTTAAGGGTAAAAGCAAGGGTAAGGGTAAGGGTACGGGTAAGGGTAAGGGTAAGCTTAAGGGTAAAAGCAAGGGTAAGGGTAAGGCTAAGGGTAAGGGTAAGGGTAAGGGTAAGGGTAAGGGTAAGGGTAAGGGTAAGGGTAAGGGTAAGGGTAAGGGTAAGGGTAAGGGTAAGGGTAAGGGTAAGGGTAAGCTTAAGGGTAAGGGTGAGGGTAAGGGTAAGCTTAAGGGTAAAAGCAAGGGTAAGGGTAAGGGTAAGGGTAAGGGTAAGGGTAAAGGTAAGGGTAAGCCTAAGGGTAAAAGCAAGGGTAAGGGTAAGGGTAAGGGTAAGGGTAAGGGTAAGGGTAAGGGTAAGGGTAAGGGTAAGGGTAAGGGTAAGGGTAAGGGTAAGGGTAAGGGTAAGGGTAAGGGTAAGCTTAAGGGTAAAAGCAAGGGTAAGGGTAAGGGTAAGGGTAAGGGTAAGGGTAAGGGTAAGCTTAAGGGTAAAAGCAAGGGTAAGGGTAAGGGTAAGGGTAAGGGTAAGGGTAAGGGTAAGGGTAAGGGTAAGGGTAAGGGTAAGGGTAAGGGTAAGCTTAAGGGTAAAACAAGGGTAAGGGTAAGGGTAAGGGTAAGGGTAAGGGTTAGGGTAAGGGTAAAGGTAAGGGTAAGCCTAAGGGTAAAAGCAAGGGTAAGGGTAAGGGTAAGGGTAAGGGTAAGGGTAAGGGTAAGGGTAAGGGTAAGGGTAAGGGTAAGAGTAAGAGTAAGGGTAAGGGTAAGCTTAAGGGTAAAAGCAAGGGTAAGGGTAAGGGTAAGGGTAAGGGTAAGCCTAAGGGTAAAAGCAAGGGTAAGGGTAAGGTTAAGGGTAAGGGTAAGGGTAAGCTTAAGGGTAAAAGCAAGGGTAAGGGTAAGGGTAAGGGTAAGGGTAAGCTTAAGGGTAAAAAAAGGGTAAGGGTAAGGGTGAGGGTAAGGGTAAGGGTAAGGATAAGGGTAAAGGTAAGGGTAAGCCTAAGAGTAAAAGCAAGGGTAAGGGTAAGGGTAAGGGTAAGGGTAAGGGTAAGGGTAAGGGTAAGCTTAAGGGTAAAAGCAAGGGTAAGGATAAGGGTAAGGGTAAGGGTAAGGGTAAGGGTAAGGGTAAGGGTAAGGGTAAGCTTAAGGGTAAAAGCAAGGGTGAGGGTAAGGGTAAGGGTAAGGGTAAGGGTAAGCTCACCCTTACCCTTACCCTTACACTTACCCTTGCTTTTACCCTTAGGCTTACCCTTACCCTTACCCTTACCCTTACCCTTAAGCTTACCCTTACCCTTACCCTTACCCTTACCCTTACCCTTACCCTTACCCTTACCCTTACCCTTACCCTTACCCTTACCCTTGCTTTTACCCTTAAGCTTACCCTTACCCTTACCCTTACCCTTACCCTTACCCTTACCCTTACCCTTACCCTTGCTTTGACCCTTAGGCTTACCCTTACCTTTACCCTTACCCTTACCCTTACCCTTACCCTTACCCTTACCCTTACCCTTACCCTTACCCTTACCCTTACGCTTACCCTTGCTTTTACCCTTAAGCTTACCCTTACCCTTACCCTTACCCTTACCCTTACCCTTACCCTTACCCTTACCCTTGCTTTTACCCTTAAGCTTACCCTTACTCTTACCCTTACCCTTACCCTTACCCTTGCTTTTACCCTTAGGCTTACCCTTACCCTTACCCTTACCCTTGCTTTTACCCTTAAGCTTACCCTTACCCTTACCCTTACCCTTACCTTTACCCTTACCCTTACCCTTACCCTTACCCTTACCCTTACCCTTACCCTTACCCTTTCCCTTACCCTTGCTTTTACCCTTAGGCTTAACCTTACCTTTACCCTTACCCTTACCCTTACCCTTACCCTTACCCTTACCCTTACCCTTACCCTTACCCTTACCCTTACCCTTACCCTTGCTTTTACCCTTCAGCTTACCCTTACCCTTACCCTTACCCTTACCCTTACCCTCACCCTTACCCTTGCTTTTACCCTTAAGCTTACCCTTACCCTTACCCTTACCCTTACCCTCACCCTTACCCTTACCCTTACCCTTGCTTATACCCTTAAGCTTACCCTTACCCTTACCCTTACCCTGACCCTTACCCTTACCCTTACCCTTACCCTTACCCTTACCCTTACCCTTACCCTTACCCTTACCCTTACCCTTACCCTTGCTTTTACCCTTAGGCTTACCCTTACCTTTACCCTTACCCTTACCCTTACCCTTACCCTTACCCTTACCCTTACCCTTACCCTTGCTTTTACCCTTAAGCTTACCCTTACCCTTACCCTTACCCTTACCCTTACCCTAACCCTTACCCTTGCTTTTACCCTTAAGCTTACCCTTACCCTTACCCTTACCCTTACCCTTACCCTTACCCTTACCCTTACCCTTACCCTTACCCTTACCCTTGCTTTTACCCTTAGGCTTACCCTTACCCTTACCCTTACCCTTACCCTTACCCTTACCCTTACCCTTACCCTTATCCTTACCCTTGCTTTTACCCTTAAGCTTACCCTTACCCTTACCCTTACCCTTACCCTTACCCTTACCCTTACCCTTACCCTTGCTTTTACTCTTAGGCTTACCCTTACCTTTACCCTTACCCTTACCCTTACCCTTACCCTCACCCTTACCCTTACCCTTGCTTTTACCCTTAAGCTTACCCTTACCCTTAACCTTACTCTTACCCTTACCCTTGCTTTTACCCTTAAGCTTACCCTTACCCTCACCCTTAACCTTACCCTTACCCTTGCTTTTACCCTTAGGCTTACCCTTACCCTTACCCTTACCCTTGCTTTTACCCTTAAGCTTACCCTTACCCTTACCCTTACTCTTACCCTTACCCTTACCCTTACCCTTACCCTTACCCTTACCCTTACCCTTACCCTTACCCTTACCCTTACCCTTACCCTTGCTTTTACCCTTAGGCTTACCCTTACCTTTACCCTTACCCTAACCCTTACCCTTACCCTTACCCTTACCCTTACCCTTGCTTTTACCCTTAAGCTTACCCTTACCCTTACCCTTACCCTTACCCTTACCCTTACCCTTACCCTTACCCTTACCCTTACCCTTACCCTTACCCTTACCCTTGCTTTTACCCTTAAGCTTACCCTTACCCTTACCCTTACCCTTACCCTTACCCTTACCCTTACGCTTACCCTTACCCTTACCCTTACCCTTGCTTTTACCCTTAAGCTTACCCTTACCCTTACCCTTACCCTTACCCTTACCCTTACCCTTACCCTTACCCTTACCCTTACCCTTACCCTTACCCTTACCCTTACCCTTACCCTTACCCTTACCCTTACCCTTGCTTTTACCCTTAGGCTTACCCTTACCTTTACCCTTACCCTTACCCTTACCCTTACCCTTACCCTTGCTTTTACCCCTAAGCTTACCCTTACCCTTACCCTTACCCTTAAGCTTACCCTTACCCTTACCCTTACCCTTACCCTTACCCTTACCCTTACCCTTACCCTTACCCTTACCCTTACCCTTACCCTTACCCTTGCTTTTACCCTTAAGCTTACCCTTACCCTTACCCTTACCCTTACCCTTGCTTTTACCCTTAAGCTTACCCTTACCCTTACCCTTACCCTTAAGCTTACCCCTACCCTTACCCTTACCCTTACCCTCACCCTTACCCTTACCCTTACCCTTACCCTTACCCTTACCCTTACCCTTACCCTTGCTTTTACCCTTAAGCTTACCCTTACCCTTACCCTTACCCTTACCCTTAAGCTTACCCTTACCCTTACCCTTACCCTTACCCTTACCCTTAACCTTACCCTTGCTTTTACCCTTAAGCTTACCCTTACCCTTACCCTTACCCTTACCCTTAAGCTTACCCTTACCCTTACCCTTACCCTTACCCTCACCCTTGCTTTTACCCTTAAGCTTACCCTTACCCTTACCCTTACCCTTACCCTTAAGCTTACCCTTACCCTTACCCTTACCCTTACCCTTACCCTTACCCTTACCCTTACCCTTACCCTTGCTTTTACCCTTAAGCTTACCCTTACCCTTACCCTAAGTAAGGGTAAGGGTAAGGGTAAGGGTAAGGTTAAGGGTAAGGGTAAGGGTAAGGGTAAGGGTAAGGGTAAGGGTAAGGGTAAGGGTAAGCTTAAGGGTAAAAGCAAGGGTAAGGGTAAGGGTAAGGGTAAGGGTAAGGGTAAGGGTAAGGGTAAGGGTAAGGGTGAGGGTAAGGGTAAGGGTAAGGGTAAGGGTAAGGGTAAGGGTAAGCTTAAGAGTAAGGTTAAGGGTAAGGGTAAGGGTAAGCCTAAGGGTAAAAGCAAGGGTAAAGGTAAGGGTAAGGGTAAGGGTAAGGGTAAGGGTAAGCTTAAGGGTAAAAGCAAGGGTAAGGGTAAGGCTAAGGGTAAGGGTAAGGGTAAGGGTAAGGGTAAGCTTAAGGGTAAAAGCAAGGGTAAGGGTAAGGGTAAGGGTAAGGGTAAGGGTAAGGGTAAGGGTAAGGGTAAGGGTAAAGGTGAGGGTAAGCCTAAGGGTAAAAGCAAGGGTAAGGGTAAGGGTAAGGGTAAGGGTAAGGGTAAGGGTAAGGGTAGGGGTAAGAGTAAGGGTAAGGGTAAGCTTAAGGGTAAAAGCAAGGGTAAGGGTAAGGGTAAGGGTAAGGGTAAGGGTAAGCTTAAGGGTAAAAGCAAGGGTAAGGGTAAGGGTAAGGGTAAGGGTAAGGGTAAGGGTAAGGGTAAGGGTAAGGGTAAGGGTAAGGGTAAGGGTAAGGGTAAGCTTAAGGGTAAAAGCAAGGGTAAGGGTAAGGGTAAGGGTAAGGGTAAGGGTAAGGGTAATGGTAAGGGTAAAGGTAAGGGTAAGCCTAAGGGTAAAAGCAAGGGTAAGGGTAAGGGTAAGGGTAAGGGTAAGGGTAAGGGTAAGGGTAAGGGTAAGGGTAAGGGTAAGGGTGAGGGTAAGGGTAAGCTTAAGGGTAAAAGCAAGGGTAACGGTAAGGGTAAGGGTAAGGGTAAGGGTAAGGGTAAGCTTAAGGGTAAGTGTAAGGGTAAGGGTAAGGGTAAGCTTAAGGGTAAAAGCAAGGGTAAGGGTAAGGGTAAGGGTAAGGGTAAGGGTAAGCTTAAGGGTAAAAGCAAGGGTAAGGGTAAGGGTAAGGGTAAGGGTAAGGGTAAGGGTAAGGGTAAGGGTAAGCTTAAGGGTAAGGGTAAGGGTAAGGGTAAGGGTAAGCTTAAGGGTAAAAGCAAGGGTAAGGGTAAGAGTAAGGGTAAGGGTAAGGGTAAGGGTAAGGGTAAGGGTAAGCGTGAGCTTAAGGGTAAAAGCAAGGGTAAGGGTAAGGGTAAGGGTAAGGGTAAGGGTAAGGGTAGGGGTAAGGGTAAGCTTAAGGGTAAAAGCAAGGGTAAGGGTAAGGGTAAGGGTAAGGGTAAGGGTAAGGGTAAGGGTAAGGGTTAGGGTAAGGGTAAAGGTAAGGGTAAGCCTAAGGGTAAAAGCAAGGGTAAGGGTAAGGGTAAGGGTAAGAGTAAGGGTAAGGGTAAGGGTAAGGGTAAGCTTAAGGGTAAAAGCAAGGGTAAGGGTAAGGGTAAGGGTAAGGGTAAGCCTAAGGGTAAAAGCAAGGGTAAGGGTAAGGGTAAGGGTAAGAGTAAGGGTAAGCTTAAGGGTAAAAGCAAGGGTAAGGGTAAGGGTAAGGGTAAGGGTAAGGGTAAGGGTAAGCTTAAGGGTAAAAGCAAGGGTGAGAGTAAGGGTAAGGGTAAGGGTGAGGGTAAGGGTAAGGGTAAGGGTAAGGGTAAGGGTAAGCTTAAGGGTAAAAGCAAGGGTAAGGGTAAGGGTAAGGGTAAGGGTAAGGGTAAGGGTAAGGGTAAGGTAAGGGTAAGCTTAAGGGTAAAAGCAAGGGTAAGGGTAAGGGTAAGGGTAAGGGTAAGGGTAAAGGTAAGGGTAAGCCTAAGGGTAAAAGCAAGGGGTAAGGGTAAGGGTAAGGGTAAGGGTAAGGGTAAGGGTAAGGGTAAGGGTAAGGGTAAGGGTAAGGGTAAGGGTAAGGGTAAGGGTAAGGGTAAGGGTAAGGGTAAGGGTAAGGGTAAGGGTAAGCTTAAGGGTAAAAGCAAGGGTAAGGGTAAGGGTAAGGGTAAGGGTAAGCCTAAGGGTAAAAGCAAGGGTAAGGGTAAGGGTAAGGGTAAGGGTAAGGGTAAGCTTAAGGGTAAAAGCAAGGGTAAGGGTAAGGGTAAGGGTAAGGGTGAGGGTAAGCTTAAAGGTAAAAGCAAGGGTAAGGGTAAGGGTAAGGGTAAGGGTAAGGGTAAGGGTAAGGGTAAGGGTAAAGGTAAGGGTAAGCCTAAGGGTAAAAGCAAGGGTAAGGGTAAGGGTAAGGCTTAAGGGTAAGGGTAAGGGTAAGGGTAAGGGTAAGCTTAAGGGTAAAAGCAAGGGTAAGGGTAAGGGTAAGGGTAAGGGTAAGGGTAAGGGTAAGGGTAAGGGTAAGGGTAAGGGTAAGGGTAAGGGTAAGGGTAAGGGTAAGGGTAAGGGTAAGGGTAAGGGTAAGCTTAAGGGTAAGGGTAAGGGTAAGGGTAAGGGTAAGCTTAAGGGTAAAAGCAAGGGTAAGGGTAAGGGTAAGGGTAAGGGTAAGCTTAAGGGTAAAAGCAAGGGTAAGGGTAAGGGTAAGGGTAAGGGTAAGGGTAAGGGTAAGGGTAAGGGTAAGCTTAAGGGTAAGGGTAAGGGTAAGGGTAAGGGTAAGCTTAAGGGTAAAAGCAAGGGTAAGGGTAAGGGTAAGGGTAAGGGTAAGGGTAAGCTTAAGGGTAAGGGTAAGGGTAAGGGTAAGGGTAAGCTTAAGGGTAAAAGCAAGGGTAAGGTTAAGGGTAAGGGTAAGGGTAAGGGTAAGGGTAAGGGTAAGGGTAAGCTTAAGGGTAAGGGTAAGGGTAAGGGTAAGGGTAAGCTTAAGGGTAAAAGCAAGGGTAAGGGTAAGGGTAAGGGTAAGGGTAAGGGTAAGGGTAAGGGTAAGGGTAAGGGTAAGGGTAAGGGTAAGGGTAAGGGTAAGGGTAAGGGTAAGGGTAAGGGTAAGGGTAAGGGTAAGGGTAAGCTTAAGGGTAAGGGTAAGGGTAAGGGTAAGCTTAAGGGTAAAAGCAAGGGTAAGGGTAAGGGTAAGGGTAAGGGTAAGGGTAAGCTTAAGGGTAAAAGCAAGGGTAAGGGTAAGGGTAAGGGTAAGGGTAAGGGTAAGGGTAAGGGTAAGGGTAAGGGTAAGGGTAAGGGTAAGGGTAAGGGTAAGGGTAAGGGTAAGGGTAAGGGTAAGGGTAAGGGTAAGCTTAAGGGTAAGGGTAAGGGTAAGGGTAAGCTTAAGGGTAAAAGCAAGGGTAAGGGTAAGGGTAAGGGTAAGGGTAAGGGTAAAGGTAAGGGTAAGCCTAAGGGTAAAAGCAAGGGTAAGGGTAAGGGTAAGGGTAAGGGTAAGGGTAAGGGAAAGGGTAAGGGTAAGGGTAAGGGTAAGGGTAAGCTTAAGGGTAAAAGCAAGGGTAAGGGTAAGGGTAAGGGTAAGGGTAAGGGTAAGGGTAAGGGTAAGGGTAAGGGTAAGGGTAAGCTTAAGGGTAAAAGCAAGGGTAAGGGTAAGGGTAAGGGTAAGGGTAAGGGTAAGGGTAAGGGTAAGGGTAAGGGTAAGGGTAAGCTTAAGGGTAAAAGCAAGGGTAAGGGTAAGGGTAAGGGTAAGGGTAAGGGTTAGGGTAAGGGTAAAGGTAAGGGTAAGCCTAAGGGTAAAAGCAAGGGTAAGGGTAAGGGTAAGGGTAAGGGTAAGGGTAAGGGTAAGGGTAAGGGTAAGGGTAAGGGTAAGGGTAAGGGTAAGGGTAAGGGTAAGAGTAAGGGTAAGGGTAAGGGTAAGCTTAAGGGTAAAAGCAAGGGTAAGGGTAAGGGTAAGGGTAAGGGTAAGCCTAAGGGTAAAAGCAAGGGTAAGGGTAAGGTTAAGGGTAAGGGTAAGGGTAAGCTTAAGGGTAAAAGCAAGGGTAAGGGTAAGGGTAAGGGTAAGGGTAAGGGTAAGCTTAAGGGTAAAAGCAAGGGTAAGGGTAAGGGTGAGGGTAAGGGTAAGGGTAAGGGTAAGGGTAAAGGTAAGGGTAAGCCTAAGAGTAAAAGCAAGGGTAAGGGTAAGGGTAAGGGTAAGAGTAAGGGTAAGGGTAAGGGTAAGGGTAAGGGTAAGCTTAAGGTTAAAAGCAAGGGTAAGGATAAGGGTAAGGGTAAGGGTAAGGGTAAGGGTAAGGGTAAGGGTAAGGGTAAGGGTAAGGGTAAGGGTAAGCTTAAGGGTAAAAGCAAGGGTAAGGGTAAGGGTAAGGGTAAGGGTAAGGGTAAGGGTAAGGGTAAGGGTAAGGTAAAGGGTAAGGGTAAGGGTAAGCTTAAGGGTAAAAGCAAGGGTAAGGGTTAGGGTAAGGGTAAGGGTAAGGGTAAGGGTAAGGGTAAGGGTAAGCTTAAGGGTAAAAGCAAGGGTAAGGGTAAGGGTAAGGGTAAGGGTAAGGGTAAGGGTAAGGGTAAAGGTAAGGGTAAGCTTAAGGGTAAAAGCAAGGGTAACGGTAAGGGTAAGGGTAAGGGTAAGGGTAAGGGTAAGGGTAAGGGTAAGGGTAAGGGTAAGGGTAAGGGTAAGCTTAAGGGTATAAGCAAGGGTAAGGGTAAGGGTAAGGGTGAGGGTAAGGGTAAGGGTAAGGGTAAGGGTAAGCTTAAGGGTAAAAGCAAGGGTAAGGGTAAGGGTAAGGGTAAGGGTAAGGGTAAGGGTAAGGGTAAGGGTAAGGGTAAGGGTAAGGGTAAGGGTAAGCTTAAGGGTAAAAGCAAGGGTAAGGGTAAGGGTAAGGGTAAGGGTAAGGGTAAGGGTAAGGGTAAGGGTAAGGGTAAGGGTAAGGGTAAGGGTAAGGGTAAGGGTAAGGGTAAAGGTAAGGTTAAGCCTAAGGGTAAAAGCAAGGGTAAGGGTAAGGGTAAGGGTAAGGGTAAGGGTAAGGGTAAGGGTAAGGGTAAGGGTAAGGGTAAGCTTAAGGGTAAAAGCAAGGGTAAGGGTAAGGGTAAGGGTAAGGGTAAGCCTAAGGGTAAAAGCAAGGGTAAGGGTAAGGGTAAGGGTAAGGGTAAGGGTAAGCTTAAGGGTAAAAGCAAGGGTAAGGGTAAGGGTAAGGGTAAGGGTAAGGGTAATGGTAAGGGTAAGCTTAAGGGTAAAAGCAAGGGTAAGGGTAAGGGTAAGGGTAAGGGTAAGGGTAAGGGTAAGGGTAAGGGTAAGGGTAAGGGTAAGGGTAAAGGTAAGGGTAAGCCTAAGGTTCAAAGCAAGGGTAAGGGTAAGGGTAAGGGTAAGGGTAAGGGTAAGGGTAAGGGTAAGCTTAAGGGTAAAAGCAAGGGTAAGGGTAAGGGTAAGGGTAAGGGTAAGGGTAAGGGTAAGGGTAAGGGTAAGGGTTAGGGTAAGCTTAAGGGTAAGGGTAAGGGTAAGGGTAAGGGTAAGCCTAAGGGTAAAAGCAAGGGTAAGTGTAAGGGTAAGGGTAAGGGTAAGGGTAAGCTTAAGGGAAAAAGCAAGGGTAAGGGTAAGGGTGAGGGTAAGGGTAAGGGTAAGGGTAAGGGTAAAGGTAAGGGTAAGCCTAAGAGTAAAAGCAAGGGTAAGGGTAAGGGTAAGGGTAAGCCTAAGGGTAAAAGCAAGGGTAAGTGTAAGGGTAAGGGTGAGGGTAAGGGTAAGCTTAAGGGTAAAAGCAAGGGTAAGGGTAAGGGTGAGGGTAAGGGTAAGGGTAAGGGTAAGGGTAAAGGTAAGGGTAAGCCTAAGAGTAAAAGCAAGGGTAAGGGTAAGGGTAAGGGTAAGAGTAAGGGTAAGGGTAAGGGTAAGGGTAAGGGAAAGCTTAAGGATAAAAGCAAGGGTAAGGATAAGGGTAAGGGTAAGGGTAAGGGTAAGGGTAAGGGTAAGGGTAAGGGTAAGGGTAAGGGTAAGGGTAAGGGTAAGCTTAAGGGTAAAAGCAAGGGTAAGGGTAAGGGTAAGGGTAAGGGTAAGGGTAAGGGTAAGGGTAAGGGTAAGGGTAAGGGTAAGGGTAAGGGTAAGGGTAAGGGTAAGCCTAAGGGTAAAAGCAAGGGTAAGGGTTAGGGTAAGGGTAAGGGTAAGGGTAAGGGTAAGGGTAAGGGTAAGGGTAAGCTTAAGGGTAAAAGCAAGGGTAAGGGTAAGGGTAAGGGTAAGGGTAAGGGTAAGGGTAAGGGTAAGGGTAAAGGTAAGGGTAAGCTTAAGGGTAAAAGCAAGGGTAACGGTAAGGGTAAGGGTAAGGGTAAGGGTAAGGGTAAGGGTAAGGGTAAGGGTAAGGGTAAGGGTAAGCTTAAGGGTATAAGCAAGGGTAAGGGTAAGGGTAAGGGTGAGGGTAAGGGTAAGGGTAAGGGTAAGGGTAAGCTTAAGGGTAAAAGCAAGGGTAAGGGTAAGGGTAAGGGTAAGGGTAAGGGTAAGGGTAAGGGTAAGGGTAAGCTTAAGGGTAAAAGCAAGGGTAAGGGAAAGGGTAAGGGTAAGGGTAAGGGTAAGGGTAAGGGTAAGGGTAAGGGTAAGGGTAAGGGTAAGGGTAAGGGTAAGGGTAAGGGTAAGGGTAAGGGTAAAGGTAAGGTTAAGCCTAAGGGTAAAAGCAAGGGTAAGGGTAAGGGTAAGGGTAAGGGTAAGGGTAAGGGTAAGGGTAAGGGTAAGGGTAAGGGTAAGGGTAAGGGTAAGGGTAAGGGTAAGGGTAAGGGTAAGGGTAAGGGTAAGGGTAAGGGTAAGCTTAAGGGTAAAAGCAAGGGTAAGGGTAAGGGTAAGGGTAAGGGTAAGCCTAAGGGTAAAAGCAAGGGTAAGGGTAAGGGTAAGGGTAAGGGTAAGGGTAAGCTTAAGGGTAAAAGCAAGGGTAAGGGTAAGGGTAAGGGTAAGGGTAAGGGTAAGGGTAAGGGTAAGGGTAAGCTTAAGGGTAAAAGCAAGGGTAAGGGTAAGGGTAAGGGTAAGGGTAAGGGTAAGGGTAAGGGTAAGGGTAAGGGTAAAGGTAAGGGTAAGCCTAAGGGTCAAAGCAAGGGTAAGGGTAAGGGTAAGGGTAAGGGTAAGGGTAAGGGTAAGGGTAAGGGTAAGGGTAAGGGTAAGCTTAAGGGTAAAAGCAAGGGTGAGGGTAAGGGTAAGGGTAAGGGTAAGGGTAAGGGTAAGGGTAAGGGTAAGGGTAAGGGTAAGGGTTAGGGTAAGCTTAAGGGTAAGGGTAAGGGTAAGGGTAAGGGTAAGCCTAAGGGTAAAAGCAAGGGTAAGTGTAAGGGTAAGGGTAAGGGTAAGGGTAAGCTTAAGGGAAAAAGCAAGGGTAAGGGTAAGGGAGAGGGTAAGGGTAAGGGTAAGGGTAAGCTTAAGGGTAAAAGCAAGGGTAAGGGTAAGGGTAAGGGTAAGGGTAAGGGTAAGGGTAAGGCTAAAGGTAAGGGTAAGCCTAAGGGTAAAAGCAAGGGTAAGGGTAAGGGTAAGGGTAAGGGTAAGGGTAAGGGTAAGGGTAAGGGTAAGGGTAAGGGTAAGGGTAAGGGTAAGGGTAAGGGTAAAGGTAAGGGTAAGGGTAAGCTTAAGGGTAAAAGCAAGGGTAAGGGTAAGGGTAAGGGTAAGGATAAGGGTAAGGGTAAGGGTAAGGGTAAGGGTAAGGGTAAGGGTAGGGGTAAGGGTAAGGGTAAGGGTAAGGGTAAGCTTAAGGGTAAAAGCAAGGGTAAGGGTAAGGGTAAGGGTAAGGGTAAGGGTAAGGGTAAGGGTAAGCTTAAGGGTAAAAGCAAGGGTAAGGGTAAGGGTAAGGGTAAGGGTAAGGGTAAGGGTAATGGTAAGGGTAAAGGTAAGGGTAAGCCTAAGGGTAAAAGCAAGGGTAAGGGTAAGGGTAAGGGTAAGGGTAAGGGTAAGGTTAAGGGTAAGGGTAAGGGTTAGGGTAAGGGTAAGGGTAAGGGTAAGGGTAAGCTTAAGGGTAAAAGCAAGGGTAAGGGTAAGGGTAAGGGTAAGGGTAAGGGTAAGGGTAAGGGTAAGCTTAAGGGTAAGGGTAAGGGTAAGGGTAAGGGTAAGCTTAAGGGTAAAAGCAAGGGTAAGGGTAAGGGTGAGGGTAAGGGTAAGGGTAAGGGTAAGGGTAAAGGTAAGGGTAAGCCTAAGAGTAAAAGCAAGGGTAAGGGTAAGGGTAAGGGTAAGAGTAAGGGTAAGGGTAAGGGTAAGGGTAAGGGTAAGCTTAAGGGTAAAAGCAAGGGTAAGGATAAGGGTAAGGGTAAGGGTAAGGGTAAGGGTAAGGGTAAGGGTAAGGGTAAGGGTAAGGGTAAGGGTAAGGGTAAGCTTAAGGGTAAAAGCAAGGGTAAGGGTAAGGGTAAGGGTAAGGGTAAGGGTAAGGGTAAGGGTAAGGGTAAGGGTAAGGGTAAGGGTAAGGGTAAGGGTAAGCTTAAGGGTAAAAGCAAGGGTAAGGGTTAGGGTAAGGGTAAGGGTAAGGGTAAGGGTAAGGGTAAGCTTAAGGGTAAAAGCAAGGGTAAGGGTAAGGGTAAGGGTAAGGGTAAGGGTAAGGGTAAGGGTAAGGGTAAGGGTAAGGGTAAGGGTAAAGGTAAGGGTAAGCTTAAGGGTAAAAGCAAGGGTAACGGTAAGGGTAAGGGTAAGGGTAAGGGTAAGGGTAAGGGTAAGGGTAAGGGTAAGGGTAAGGGTAAGGGTAAGCTTAAGGGTATAAGCAAGGGTAAGGGTAAGGGTAAGGGTGAGGGTAAGGGTAAGGGTAAGGGTAAGGGTAAGCTTAAGGGTAAAAGCAAGGGTAAGGGTAAGGGTAAGGGTAAGGGTAAGGGTAAGGGTAAGGGTAAGGGTAAGGGTAAGCTTAAGGGTAAAAGCAAGGGTAAGGGTAAGGGTAAGGGTAAGGGTAAGGGTAAGGGTAAGGGTAAGGGTAAGGGTAAGGGTAAGGGTAAGGGTAAGGGTAAGGGTAAGGGTAAGGGTAAGGGTAAGGGTAAGGGTAAGGGTAAAGGTAAGGTTAATCCTAAGGGTAAAAGCAAGGGTAAGGGTAAGGGTAAGGGTAAGGGTAAGGGTAAGGGTAAGGGTAAGGGTAAGGGTAAGGGTAAGGGTAAGGGTAAGGGTAAGGGTAAGGGTTAGGGTAAGCTTAAGGGTAAAAGCAAGGGTAAGGGTAAGGGTAAGGGTAAGGGTAAGCCTAAGGGTAAAAGCAAGGGTAAGGGTAAGGGTAAGGGTAAGGGTAAGGGTAAGCTTAAGGGTAAAAGCAAGGGTAAGGGTAAGGGTAAGGGTAAGGGTAAGGGTAAGGGTAAGGGTAAGGGTAAGCTTAAGGGTAAAAGCAAGGGTAAGGGTAAGGGTAAGGGTAAGGGTAAGGGTAAGGGTAAGGGTAAGGGTAAGGGTAAAGGTAAGGGTAAGCCTAAGGGTCAAAGCAAGGGTAAGGGTAAGGGTAAGGGTAAGGGTAAGGGTAAGGGTAAGGGTAAGGGTAAGCTTAAGGGTAAAAGCAAGGGTAAGGGTAAGGGTAAGGGTAAGGGTAAGGGTAAGGGTAAGGGTAAGGGTAAGGGTAAGGGTAAGGGTTAGGGTAAGCTTAAGGGTAAGGGTAAGGGTAAGGGTAAGGGTAAGGGTTAGCCTAAGGGTAAAAGCAAGGGTAAGTGTAAGGGTAAGGGTAAGGGTAAGGGTAAGC
The DNA here is from genome assembly GCA_958510865.1 of Myrrha octodecimguttata. NCBI lineage: Eukaryota > Metazoa > Arthropoda > Insecta > Coleoptera > Coccinellidae > Myrrha > Myrrha octodecimguttata. The sequence goes on along the minus strand of CAUEHS010000020.1, from coordinate 50,117 downwards.
TTAAGGGAAAAAGCAAGGGTAAGGGTAAGGGTGAGGGTAAGGGTAAGGGTAAGGGTAAGCTTAAGGGTAAAAGCAAGGGTAAGGGTAAGGGTAAGGGTAAGGGTAAGGGTAAGGGTAAGGCTAAAGGTAAGGGTAAGCCTAAGGGTAAAAGCAAGGGTAAGGGTAAGGGTAAGGGTAAGGGTAAGGGTAAGGGTAAGGGTAAGGGTAAGGGTAAGGGTAAGGGTAAGGGTAAAGGTAAGGGTAAGGGTAAGCTTAAGGGTAAAAGCAAGGGTAAGGGTAAGGGTAAGGGTAAGGGTAAGAGTAAGGGTAAGGGTAAGGGTAAGCTTAAGGGTAAAAGCAAGGGTAAGGGTAAGGGTAAGGGTAAGGGTAAGGGTAAGGGTAAGGCTAAAGGTAAGGGTAAGCCTAAGGGTAAAAGCAAGGGTAAGGGTAAGGGTAAGGGTAAGGGTAAGGGTAAGGGTAAGGGTAAGGGTAAGGGTAAGGGTAGGGGTAAGGGTAAGGGTAAGGGTAAGGGTAAGCTTAAGGGTAAAAGCAAGGGTAAGGGTAAGGGTAAGGGTAAGGGTAAAGGTAAGGGTAAGGGTAAGGGTAAGGATAAGGGTAAGCTTAAGGGTAAAAGCAAGGGTAAGGGTAAGGGTAAGGGTAAGGGTAAGGGTAAGGGTAAGGGTAATGGTAAGGGTAAAGGTAAGGGTAAGCCTAAGGGTAAAAGCAAGGGTAAGGGTAAGGGTAAGGGTAAGGGTAAGGGTAAGGTTAAGGGTAAGGGTTAGGGTAAGGGTAAGGGTAAGGGTAAGGGTAAGCTTGAGGGTAAAAGCAAGGGTAAAAGTAAGGGTAAGGGTAAGGGTAAGGGTAAGGGTAAGCTTAAGGGTAAGGGTAAGGGTAAGGGTAAGGGTAAGCTTAAGGGTAAAAGCAAGGGTAAGGGTAAGGGTAAGGGTAAGGGTAAGGGTAAGCTTAAGGGTAAAAGCAAGGGTAAGGGTAAGGGTAAGGGTAAGGGTAAGGGTAAGGGTAAGGGTAAGCTTAAGGATAAGGGTAAGGGTAAGGGTAAGGGTAAGCTTAAGGGTAAAAGCAAGGGTAAGGGTCAGGGTAAGGGTAAGTGTAAGGGTAAGGGTAAGGGTAAGGGTAAGGGTGAGCTTAAGGGTAAAAGCAAGGGTAAGGGTAAGGTTAAGGGTAAGGGTAAGGGTAAGGGTAAGGGTAAGGGTTAGCTTAAGGGTAAAAGCAAGGGTAAGGGTAAGGGTAAGGGTAAGGGTAAGGGTAAGGGTAAGGGTAAAGGTAAGGGTAAGCCTGAGGGTAAAAGCAATGGTAAGGGTAAGGGTAAGGGTAAGGGTAAGAGTAAGGGTAAGGGTAAGGGTAAGGGTAAGCTTAAGGGTAAAAGCAAGGGTAAGGGTAAGGGTAAGGGTAAGGGTAAACCTAAGGGTAAAAGCAAGGGTAAGGGTAAGGGTAAGGGTAAGGGTAAGGGTAAGCTTAAGGGTAAAAGCAAGGGTAAGGGTAAGGGTAAGGGTAAGGGTAAGGGTAAGCTTAAGGGTAAAAGCAAGGGTGAGGGTAAGGGTAAGGGTAAGGGTAAGGGTAAGGGTAAGGGTAAGGGTAAGGGTAAAGGTAAGGGTAAGCCTAAGAGTAAAAGCAAGGGTAAGGGTAAGGGTAAGGGTAAGGGTAAGGGTAAGGGTAAGGGTAAGGGTAAGGGTAAGGGTAAGGGTAAGGGTAAGGGTAAGGGTAAGCTTAAGGGTAAAAGCAAGAGTAAGGATAAGGGTAAGGGTAAGGGTAAGGGTAGGGGTAAGGGTAAGGGTAAGGGTAAGGGTAAGGGTAAGCTTAAGGGTAAAAGCAAGGGTAAGGGTAAGGGTAAGGGTAAGGGTAAGGGTAAGGGTAAGGGTAAGGGTAAGGGTAAGGGTAAGGGTAAGGGTAAGCTTAAGGGTAAAAGCAAGGGTAAGGGTTAGGGTAAGGGTAAGGGTAAGGGTAAGGGTAAGGGTAAGCTTAAGGGTAAAAGCAAGGGTAAGGGTAAGGGTAAGGGTAAGGGTAAGGGTAAGGGTAAGGGTAAAGGTAAGGGTAAGCCTAAGGGTAAAAGCAAGGGTAAGGGTAAGGGTAAGGGTAAGGGTAAGGGTAAGGGTAAGGGTAAGGGTAAGGGTAAGGGTAAGGGTAAGGGTAAGGGTAAGGGTAAGCTTAAGGGTATAAGCAAGGGTAAGGGTAAGGGTAAGGGTGAGGGTAAGGGTAAGGGTAAGGGTAAGGGTAAGCTTAAGGGTAAAAGCAAGGATAAGGGTAAGGGTAAGGGTAAGAGTAAGGGTAAGGGTAAGGGTAAGCTTAAGGGTAAAAGCAAGGGTAAGGGTAAGGGTAAGGGTAAGGGTAAGGGTAAGGGTAAGGGTAAGGGTAAGGGTAAGGGTAAGGGTAAGGGTAAGGGTAAAGGTAAGGTTAAGCCTAAGGGTAAAAGCAAGGGTAAGGGTAAGGGTAAGGGTAAGGGTAAGGGTAAGAGTAAGGGTAAGGGTAAGGGTAAGGGTAAGGGTAAGGGTAAGGGTAAGCTTAAGGGTAAAAGCAAGGGTAAGGGTTAGGGTAAGGGTAAGGGTAAGGGTAAGGGTAAGGGTAAGGGTAAGGGTAAGGGTAAGTGTAAGGGTAAGGGTAAGGGTAAGCTTAAGGGTAAAAGCAAGGGTAAGGGTAAGGGTAAGGGTAAGGGTAAGGGTAAGGGTAAGGGTAAGGGTAAGGGTAAGGGTAAGCTTGAGGGTAAGGGTAAGGGTAAGGGTAAAGGTAAGGGTAAGCCTAAGGGTAAAAGCAAGGGTAAGGGTAAGGGTTAGGGTAAGGGTAAGGGTAAGGGTAAGGGTAAGGGTAAGGGTAAGTGTAAGGGTAAGGGTAAGGGTAAGCTTAAGTGTAAAAGCAAGGGTAAGGGTAAGGGTAAGGGTAAGGGTAAGGGTAAGGGTAAGGGTAAGGGTAAGGGTAAGGGTAAGGGTAAGGGTAAGGGTAAGGGTAAGCTTAAGGGTAAGGGTAAGGGTAAGGGTAAGGGTAAGCCTAAGGGTAAAAGCAAGGGTAAGGGTAAGGGTAAGGGTAAGGGTAAGCTTAAGGGTAAAAGCAAGAGTAAGGGTAAGGGTAAGGGTAAGGGTAAGGGTAAGCTTAAGGGTAAAAGCAAGGGTAAGGGTAAGGGTAAGGGTAAGGGTAAGGGTAAAGGTAAGGGTAAGCCTAAGGGTAAAAGAAAGGGTAAGGGTAAGGGTAAGGGTAAGGCTTAGGGTAAGGGTAAGGGTTAGGGTGAGGGTAAGGGTAAGGGTAAGGGTAAGCTTAAGGGTAAAAGCAAGGGTAAGGGTAAGGGTAAGGGTAAGGGTAAGGGTAAGGGTTAGGGTAAGGGTAAGGGTAAGGGTAAGGGTAAGGGTAAGGGTAAGGGTAAGGGTAAGGGTAAGGGTAAGGGTAAGGGTAAGCTTAAGGGTAAAAGCAAGGGTGAGGGTAAGGGTAAGGGTAAGGGTAAGGGTAAGGGTAAGGGTAAGGGTAAGGGTAAGGGTAAGGGTAAGGGTAAGGGTAAGCTTAAGGGTAAAAGCAAGGGTAAGGGTAAGGGTAAGGGTAAGGGTAAGGGTAAGGGTAAGGGTAAGGGTAAGGGTAAGGGTAAAGGTAAGGGTAAGCCTAAGGGTAATAGCAAGGGTAAGGGTAAGGGTAAGGGTAAGGGTAAGGGTAAGGGTAAGGGTAAGGGTAAGGGTAAGGGTAAGCTTAAGGGTAAAAGCAAGGGTAAGGGTAAGGGTAAGGGTAAGGGTAAGGGTAAGGGTAAGGGTAAGGGTAAGGGTAAGCTTAAGGGTAAGGATAAGGGTAAGGGTAAAAGCAAGGGTAAGGGTAAGGGTAAGGGTAAGGGTAAGGGTAAGCTTAAGGGTAAAAGCAAGGGTAAGGGTAAGGGTAAGGGTAAGGGTAAGGGTAAGGGTAAGGGTAAGGGTAAGGGTAAGGGTAAGGGTAAGCTTAAGGGTAAGGGTAAGGGTAAGGGTAAGGGTAAGCTTAAGGGTAAAAGCAAGGGTAAGGGTAAGGGTAAGGGTAAGGGTAAGGGTAAGGGTAAGGGTAAGGGTAAGGGTAAGGGTAAGGGTAAGGGTAAGGGTAAGCTTAAGGGTAAAAGCAAGGGTAAGGGTAAGGGTAAGGGTAAGGGTTAGGGTAAGGGTAAGGGTAAGGGTAAGGGTAAGGGTAAGCTTAAGGGTAAAAGCAAGGGTAAGGGTAAGGGTAAGGGTAAGGGTAAGGGTAAGGGTAAGGGTAAGGGTAAGGGTAAGGGAAAAGGTAAGGGTAAGCCTAAGGGTAAAAGCAAGGGTAAGGGTAAGGGTAAGGGTAAGGGTAAGGGTAAGAGTAAGGGTAAGGGTAAGGGTAAGGGTAAGCTTAAGGGTAAAAGCAAGGGTAAGGGTAAGGGTAAGGGTAAGGGTAAGCCTAAGGGTAAAAGCAAGGGTAAGGGTAAGGGTAAGGGTAAGGGTAAGGGTAAGCTTAAGCGTAAAAGCAAGGGTAAGGGTAAGGGTAAGGGTAAGGGTAAGGGTAAGGGTAAGGGTAAGCTTAAGGGTAAAAGCAAGGGTGAGGGTAAGGGTAAGGGTAAGGGTAAGGGTAAAGGTAAGGGTAAGGGTAAGGGTAAGGGTAAGCTTAAGGGTAAAAGCAAGGGTAAGGGTAAGGGTAAGGGTAAGGGTAAGGGTAAGGGTAAGGGTAAGGGTAAGGGTAAGGGTAAGGGTAAAGGTAAGGGTAAGGGTAAGGGTAAGGGTAAGGGTAAGGGTAAGGGTAAGGGTAAGGGTAAGGGTAAGGGTAAGCTTAAGGGTAAAAGCAAGGGTAAGGGTAAGGGTAAGGGTAAGGGTAAGCCTAAGGGTAAAAGCAAAGGTAAGGGTAAGGGTAAGGGTAAGGGTAAGGGTAAGCTTAAAGGTAAAAGCAAGGGTAACGGTAAGGGTAAGGGAAAGGGTAAAAGTAAGGGTAAGCTTAAGGGTAAAAGCAAGGGTAAGGGTAAGGGTAAGGGTAAGGGTAAGGGTAAGGGTAAGGGTAAGGATAAGGGTAAAGGTAAGCTTAAGGGTAAGGGTAAGGGTAAGGGTAAGGGTAAGCTCAAGGGTAAAAGCAAGGGTAAGGGTAAGGGTAAGGGTAAGGGTAAGGGTAAGCTTAAGGGTAAAAGCAAGGGTAAGGGTAAGGGTAAGGGTAAGGGTAAGGGTAAGGGTAAGGGTAAGGGTAAGGGTAAGGGTAAGGGTAAGCTTAAGGGTAAGGGTAAGGGTAAGGGTAAGGGTAAGCTTAAGGGTAAAAGCAAGGGTAAGGGTAAGGGTAAGGGTAAGGGTAAGGGTAAGGGTAAGGGTAAGGGTAAGCTTAAGGGTAAGGGTAAGGGTAAGGGTAAGGGTAAGCTTAAGGGTAAAAGCAAGGGTAAGGGTAAGGGTAAGGGTAAGGGTAAGGGTAAGCTTAAGGGTAATGGTAAGGGTAAGGGTAAGGGTAAGCTTAAGGGTAAAAGCAAGGGTAAGGGTAAGGGTAAGGGTAAGGGTAAGGGTAAGGGTAAGGGTAAGGGTAAGGGTAAGGGTAAGGGTAAGGGTAAGGGTAAGGGTAAGGGTAAGGGTAAGGGTAAGGGTAAGGGTAAGGGTAAGGGTAAGGGTAAGGGTAAGGGTAAGGGTAAGGGTAAGGGTAAGGGTAAGCTTAAGGGTAAAAGCAAGGGTAAGGGTAAGTGTAAGGGTAAGGGTTAGGGTAAGGGTAAAGGTAAGGGTAAGCCTAAGGGTAAAAGCAAGGGTAAGGGTAAGGGTAAGGGTAAGGGTAAGGGTAAGGGTAAGGGTAAGGGTAAGGGTAAGGGTAAGGGTAAGGGTAAGGGTAAGCTTAAGGGTAAAAGCAAGGGTAAGGGTAAGGGTAAGGGTAAGGGTAAGGGTAAGGGTTAGGGTAAGGGTAAAGGTAAGGGTAAGCCTAAGGGTAAAAGCAAGGGTAAGGGTAAGGGTAAGGGTAAGGGTAAGGGTAAGGGTAAGGGTAAGGGTAAGGGTAAGAGTAAGGGTAAGGGTAAGGGTAAGCTTAAGGGTAAAAGCAAGGGTAAGGGTAAGGGTAAGGGTAAGGGTAAGGGTGAGCCTAAGGGTAAAAGCAAGGGTAAGGGTAAGGTTAAGGGTAAGGGTAAGGGTAAGCTTAAGGGTAAAAGCAAGGGTAAGGGTAAGGGTAAGGGTAAGGGTAAGGGTAAGCTTAAGGGTAAAAGCAAGGGTAAGGGTAAGGGTAAGGGTAAGGGTAAGGGTAAGGGTAAGGGTAAGGGTAAGCTTAAGGGTAAAAGCAAGGGTAAGGGTAAGGGTAAGGGTAAGGGTAAGGGTAAGGGTTAGGGTAAGGGTAAAGGTAAGGGTAAGCCTAAGGGTAAAAGCAAGGGTAAGGGTAAGGGTAAGGGTAAGGGTAAGGGTAAGGGTAAGGGTAAGGGTAAGGGTAAGGGTAAGGGTATGGGTAAGGGTAAGGGTAAGAGTAAGGGTAAGGGTAAGGGTAAGCTTAAGGGTAAAAGCAAGGGTAAGGGTAAGGGTAAGGGTAAGGGTAGGCCTAAGGGTAAAAGCAAGGGTAAGGGTAAGGTTAAGGGTAAGGGTAAGGGTAAGCTTAAGGGTAAAAGCAAGGGTAAGGGTAAGGGTAAGGGTAAGGGTAAGGGTAAGCTTAAGGGTAAAAGCAAGGGTAAGGGTAAGGGTGAGGGAAAGGGTAAGGGTAAGGGTAAGGGTAAAGGTAAGGGTAAGCCTAAGAGTAAAAGCAAGGGTAAGGGTAAGGGTAAGGGTAAGGGTAAGGGTAAGGGTAAGGGTAAGCTTAAGGGTAAAAGCAAGGGTAAGGATAAGGGTAAGGGTAAGGGTAAGGGTAAGGGTAAGGGTAAGGGTAAGGGTAAGGGTAAGCTTAAGGGTAAAAGCAAGGGTAAGGGTAAGGGTAAGGGTAAGGGTAAGGGTAAGGGTAAGGGTAAGGGTAAGGGTAGGCTTAAGGGTTAAAGCAAGGGTAAGGGTTAGGGTAAGGGTAAGGGTAAGGGTAAGGGTAAGTGTAAGCTTAAGGGTAAAAGCAAGGGTAAGGGTAAGGGTAAGGGTAAGGGTAAGGGTAAGGGTAAAGGTAAGGGTAAGCCTAAGGGTAAAAGCAAGGGTAAGGGTAAGGGTAAGGGTAAGGGTAAGGGTAAGGGTAAGGGTAAGGGTAAGGGTAAGGGTAAGGGTAAGGGTAAGGGTAAGGGTAAGGGTAAGGGTAAGGGTAAGGGTAAGGGTAAGGGTAAGGGTAAGGGTAAGGGTAAGGGTAAGGGTAAGGGTAAGCTTAAGGGTATAAGCAAGGGTAAGGGTAAGGGTAAGGGTGAGGGTAAGGGTAAGGGTAAGGGTAAGGGTAAGCTTAAGGGTAAAAGCAAGGGTAAGGGTAAGGGTAAGAGTAAGGGTAAGGGTAAGGGTAAGGGTAAGCTTAAGGGTAAAAGCAAGGGTAAGGGTAAGGGTAAGGGTAAGGGTAAGGGTAAGGGTAAGGGTAAGGGTAAGGGTAAGGGTAAGGGTAAGGGTAAGGGTAAGGGTAAGGGTAAGGGTAAGGGTAAAGGTAAGTTTAAGCCTAAGGGTAAAAGCAAGGGTAAGGGTAAGGGTAAGGGTAAGGGTAAGGGTAAGGGTAAGGGTAAGGGTAAGGGTAAGGGTAAGGGTAAGGGTAAGCTTAAGGGTAAAAGCAAGGGTAAGGGTAAGGGTAAGGGTAAGCCTAAGGGTAAAAGCAAGGGTAAGGGTAAGGGTAAGGGTAAGGGTAAGCTTAAGGGTAAAAGCAAGGGTAAGGGTAAGGGTAAGGGTAAGGGTAAGGGTAAGGGTAAGGGTAAGGGTAAGGGTAAGCTTAAGGGTAAAAGCAAGGGTAAGGGTAAGGGTAAGGGTAAGGGTAAGGGTAAGGGTAAGGGTAAGGGTAAGGGTAAGGGTAAGGGTAAAGGTAAGGGTAAGCCTAAGGGTCAAAGCAAGGGTAAGGGTAAGGGTAAGGGTAAGGGTAAGGGTAAGGGTAAGGGTAAGGGTAAGGGTAAGGGTAAGGGTAAGGGTAAGCTTAAGGGTAAAAGTAAGGGTAAGGGTAAGGGTAAGGGTAAGGGTAAGGGTAAGGGTAAGGGTAAGGGTAAGGGTAAGGGTAAGGGTAAGGGTAAGGGTAAGCTTAAGGGTAAGGGTAAGGGTAAGCCTAAGGGTAAAAGCAAGGGTAAGTGTAAGGGTAAGGGTAAGGGTAAGGGTAAGCTTAAGGGTAAAAGCAAGGGTAAGGGTAAGGGTAAGGGTAAGGGTAAGGGTAAGGGTAAGGGTAAGGGTAAGGGTAAGCTTAAGGGTAAAAGCAAGGGTAAGGGTAAGGGTAAGGGTAAGGGTTAGGGTAAGGGTAAGGCTAAAGGTAAGGGTAAGCCTAAGGGTAAAAGCAAGGGTAAGGGTAAGGGTAAGGGTAAGGGTAAGGGTAAGGGTAAGGGTAAGGGTAAGGGTAAGGGTAAGGGTAAGGGTAAGGGTGAAGGTAAGGGTAAGGGTAAGCTTAAGGGTAAAAGCAAGGGTAAGGGTAAGGGTAAGGGTAAGGGTAAGAGTAAGGGTAAGGGTAAGGGTAAGCTTAAGGGTAAAAGCAAGGGTAAGGGTAAGGGTAAGGGTAAGGGTAAGGGTAAGGGTAAAGGTAAGGGTAAGGGTAAGCTTAAGGGTAAAAGCAAGGGTAAGGGTAAGGGTAAGGGTAAGAGTAAGGGTAAGGGTAAGGGTAAGCTTAAGGGTAAAAGCAAGGGTAAAAGCAAGGGTAAGGGTAAGGGTAAGGGTAAGGGTAAGGGTAATGGTAAGGGTAAAGGTAAGGGTAAGCCTAAGGGTAAAAGCAAGGGTAAGGGTAAGGGTAAGGGTAAGGGTAAGGGTAAGGGTAAGGGTAAGGTTAAGGGTAAGGGTTAGGGTAAGGGTAAGGGTAAGGGTAAGGGTAAGCTTAAGGGTAAAAGCAAGGGTAAGGGTAAGGGTAAGGGTAAGGGTAAGGGTAAGGGTAAGGGTAAGGGTAAGCTTAAGGGTAAGGGTAAGGGTAAGGGTAAGGGTAAGCTTAAGGGTAAAAGCAAGGGTAAGGCTAAGGGTAAGGGTAAGGGTAAGGGTAAGCTTAAGGGTAAAAGCAAGGTTAAGGGTAAGGGTAAGGGTAAGGGTAAGGGTAAGGGTAAGGGTAAGGGTAAGGGTAAGCTTAAGGGTAAGGGTAAGGGTAAGGGTAAGGGTAAGCTTAAGGGTACAAGCAAGGGTAAGGGTCAGGGTAAGGGTAAGTGTAAGGGTAAGGGTAAGGGTAAGGGTAAGGGTGAGCTTAAGGGTAAAAGCAAGGGTAAGGGTAAGGTTAAGGGTAAGGGTAAGGGTAAGGGTAAGGGTAAGGGTTAGCTTAAGGGTAAAAGCAAGGGTAAGGGTAAGGGTAAGGGTAAGGGTAAGGGTAAGGGTAAGGGTAAGGGTAAGGGTGAGGGTAAAGGTAAGGGTAAGCCTAAGGGTAAAAGCAAGGGTAAGGGTAAGGGTAAGGGTAAGGGTAAGAGTAAGGGTAAGGGTAAGAGTAAGGGTAAGCTTAAGGGTAAAAGCAAGGGTAAGGGTAAGGGTAAGGGTAAGGGTAAGCCTAAGGGTAAAAGCAAGGGTAAGGGTAAGGGTAAGGGTAAGGGTAAGGGTAAGCTTAAGGGTAAAAGCAAGGGTAAGGGTAAGGGTGAGGGTAAGGGTAAGGGTAAGGGTAAGCTTAAGGGTAAAAGCAAGGGTGAGGGTAAGGGTAAGGGTAAGGGTAAGGGTAAGGGTAAGGGTAAGGGTAAGGGTAAGGGTAAGCTTAAGGGTGAAAGCAAGGGTAAGGGTAAGGGTAAGGGTAAGGGTAAGGGTAAGGGTAAGGGTAAGGGTAAGGGTAAGCTTAAGGGTAAAAGCAAGGGTAAGGGTAAGGGTAAGGGTAAGGGTAAGGGTAAAGGTAAGGGTAAGCCTAAGGGTAAAAGCAAGGGTAAGGGTAAGGGTAAGGGTAAGGGTAAGGGTTAGGGTAAGGGTAAGGGTAAGGGTAAGGGTAAGGGTAAGGGTAAGGGTAAGGGTAAGGGTAAGGGTAAGGGTAAGGGTAAGGGTAAGGGTAAGGGTAAGGGTAAGGGTAAGCTTAAGGGTAAAAGCAAGGGTAAGGGTAAGGGAAAGGGTAAGGGTAAGCCTAAGGGTAAAAGCAAGGGTAAGGGTAAGGGTAAGGGTAAGGGTAAGGGTAAGCTTAAGGGTAAAAGCAAGAGTAAGGGTAAGGCTAAGGGTAAGGGTAAGGGTAAGGGTAAGGGTAAGCTTGAGGGTAAAAGCAAGGGTAAGGGTAAAGGTAAGGGTAAGGGTAAGGGTAAGGGTAAGGGTAAGGGTAAGGGTAAGGGTAAGGGTAAGGGTAAGGGTAAGGGTAAAGGTAAGGGTAAGCCTAAGGGTAAAAGCAAGGGTAAGGGTAAGGGTAAGGGTAAGGGTAAGGGTAAGGTTAAGGGTAAGGGTAAGGGTAAGCTTAAGGGTAAAAGTAAGGGTAAGGGTAAGGGTAAGGGTAAGGGTAAGGGTAAGGGTAAGGGTAAGGGTAAGGGTAAGGGTAAGGGTAAGGGTAAGCTTAAGGGTAAGGGTAAGGGTAAGGGTAAGGGTAAGCTTAATGGTAAAAGCAAGGGTAAGGGTAAGGGTAAGGGTAAGGGTAAGCTTAAGGGTAAAAGCAAGGGTAAGGGTAAGGGTAAGGGTAAGGGTAAGGGTAAGGGTAAGGGTAAGGGTAAGCTTAAGGGTAAGGGTAAGGGTAAGGGTAAGGGTAAGCTTAAGGGTAAAAGCAAGGGTAAGGGTAAGGGTAAGGGTAAGGGTAAGGGTAAGGGTAAGGGTAAGCTTAAGGGTAAGGGTAAGGGTAAGGGTAAGGGTAAGCTTAAGGGTAAAAGCAAGGGTAAGGGTAAGGGTGAGGGTAAGGGTAAGGGTAAGGGTAAGGGTAAGCTTAAGGGTAAGGGTAAGGGTAAGGGTAAGGGTAAGCTTAAGGGTAAAAGCAAGGGTAAGGGTAAGGGTAAGGGTAAGGGTAAGGGTAAGGGTAAGGGTAAGGGTAAGGGTAAGGGTAAGGGTAAGGGTAAGGGTAAGGGTAAGGGTAAGGGTAAGGGTAAGGGTAAGGGTAAGGGTAATGGTAAGGGTAAGGGTAAGGGAAAGCTTAAGGGTAAGGGTAAGGGTAGGGGTAAGGGTAAGCTTAAGGGTAAAAGCAAGGGTAAGGGTAAGGGTAAGGGTAAGGGTAAGGGTAAGCTTAAGGGTAAAAGCATGGGTAAGGGTAAGGGTAAGGGTAAGGGTAAGGGTAAGGGTAAGGGTAAGGGTAAGCTTAAGGGTAAGGGTAAGGGTAAGGGTAAGCTTAAGGGTAAAAGCAAGGGTAAGGGTAAGGGTAAGGGTAAGGGTAAGGGTAAAGGTAAGGGTAAGCCTAAGGGTAAAAGCAAGGATAAGGGTAAGGGTAAGGGTAAGGGTAAGGGTAATGGTAAGGGTAAGGGTAAGGGTAAGGGTAAGCTTAAGGGTAAAAGCAAGGGTAAGGGTAAGGGTAAGGGTAAGGGTAAGGGTTAGGGTAAGGGTAAAGGTAAAGGTAAGCCTAAGGGTAAAAGCAAGGGTAAGGGAAAGGGTAAGGGAAAGGGTAAGGGTAAGGGTAAGGGTAAGCTTAAGGGTAAAAGCAAGGGTAAGGGTAAGGGTAAGGGTAAGGGTAAGGGTTAGGGTAAGGGTAAAGGTAAGGGTAAGCCTAAGGGTAAAAGCAAGGGTAAGGGTAAGGGTAAGGGTAAGGGTAAGGGTAAGGGTAAGGGTAAGGGTAAGGGTAAGGGTAAGGGTAAGGGTAAGAGTAAGGGTAAGGGTAAGGGTAAGCTTAAGGGTAAAGGCAAGGGTAAGGGTAAGGGTAAGGGTAGGCCTAAGGGTAAAAGCAAGGGTAAGGGTAAGGGTAAGGGTAAGCTTAAGGGTAAAAGCAAGGGTAAGGGTAAGGGTAAGGGTAAGGGTAAGGGTAAGGGTAAGCTTAAGGGTAAAAGCAAGGGTAAGGGTAAGGGTAAGGGTAAGCTTAAGGGTAAAAGCAAGGGTGAGGGTAAGGGTAAGGGTAAGGGTAAGGGTAAGGGTAAGGGTAAGGTTAAGGGTAAGGGTAAGCTTAAGGGTGAAAGCAAGGGTAAGGGTAAGGGTAAGGGTAAGGGTAAGGGTAAGGGTAAGGGTAAGGGTAAGGGTAAGGGTAAGGGTAAGCTTAAGGGTAAAAGCAAGGGTAAGGGTAAGGGTAAGGGTAAGGGTAAGGGTAAGGGTAAAGGTAAGGGTAAGCCTAAGGGTAAAAGCAAGGGTAAGGGTAAGGGTAAGGGTAAGGGTAAGGGTTAGGGTAAGGGTAAGGGTAAGGGTAAGGGTAAGGGTAAGGGTAAGGGTAAGGGTAAGGGTAAGGGTAAGGGTAAGGGTAAGGGTAAGCTTAAGGGTAAAAGCAAGGGTAAGGGTAAGGGAAAGGGTAAGGGTAAGCCTAAGGGTAAAAGCAAGGGTAAGGGTAAGGGTAAGGGTAAGGGTAAGGGTAAGCTTAAGGGTAAAAGCAAGAGTAAGGGTAAATGTAAGGGTAAGGGTAAGGGTAAGGGTAAGCTTAAGGGTAAAAGCAAGGGTAAGGGTAAAGGTAAGGGTAAGGGTAAGGGTAAGGGTAAGGGTAAGGGTAAGGGTAAGGGTAAGGGTAAGGGTAAAGGTAAGGGTAAGCCTAAGGGTAAAAGCAAGGGTAAGGGTAAGGGTAAGGGTAAGGGTAAGGGTAAGGTTAAGGGTAAGGGTAAGGGTAAGCTTAAGGGTAAAAGCAAGGGTAAGGTTAAGGGTAAGGGTAAGGGTAAGGGTAAGGGTAAGGGTAAGGGTAAGGGTAAGGGTAAGGGTAAGGGTAAGGGTAAGGGTAAGCTTAAGGGTAAGGGTAAGGGTAAGGGTAAGCTTAATGGTAAAAGCAAGGGTAAGGGTAAGGGTAAGGGTAAGGGTAAGCTTAAGGGTAAAAGCAAGGGTAAGGGTAAGGGTAAGGGTAAGGGTAAGGGTAAGGGTAAGGGTAAGGGTAAGGGTAAGCTTAAGGGTAAGGGTAAGGGTAAGGGTAAGGGTAAGCTTAAGGGTAAAAGCAAGGGTAAGGGTAAGGGTAAGGGTAAGGGTAAGGGTAAGGGTAAGCTTAAGGGTAAGGGTAAGGGTAAGGGTAAGGGTAAGCTTAAGGGTAAAAGCAAGGGTAAGGGTAAGGGTGAGGGTAAGGGTAAGGGTAAGGGTAAGGGTTAGCTTAAGGGTAAGGGTAAGGGTAAGGGTAAGGGTAAGCTTAAGGGTAAAAGCAAGGGTAAGGGTAAGGGTAAGGGTAAGGGTAAGGGTAAGGGTAAGGGTAAGGGTAAGGGTAAGGGTAAGGGTAAGGGTAAGGGTAAGGGTAAGGGTAAGGGTAAGGGTAATGGTAAGGGTAAGGGTAAGGGAAAGCTTAAGGGTAAGGGTAAGGGTAAGGGTAAGGGTAAGCTTAAGGGTAAAAGCAAGGGTAAGGGTAAGGGTAAGGGTAAGGGTAAGCTTAAGGGTAAAAGCATGGGTAAGGGTAAGGGTAAGGGTAAGGGTAAGGGTAAGGGTAAGGGTAAGCTCAAGGGTAAGGGTAAGGGTAAGGGTAAGCTTAAGGGTAAAAGCAAGGGTAAGGGTAAGGGTAAGGGTAAGGGTAAAGGTAAGGGTAAGCCTAAGGGTAAAAGCAAGGATAAGGGTAAGGGTAAGGGTAAGGGTAAGGGTAATGGTAAGGGTAAGGGTAAGGGTAAGGGTAAGCTTAAGGTAAAAGCAAGGGTAAGGGTAAGGGTAAGGGTAAGGGTAAGGGTAAGGGTAAGGGTAAGGGTAAGGGTAAGGGTAAGCTTAAGGGTAAAAGCAAGGGTAAGGGTAAGGGTAAGGGAAAGGGTAAGGGTAAGGGTAAGGGTAAGCTTAAGGGTAAAAGCAAGGGTAAGGGTGAGGGTAAGGGTAAGGGTAAGGGTAAGGGTTAGGGTAAGGGTAAGGGTAAGCCTAAGGTAAAAGCAAGGGTAAGGGTAAGGGTAAGGGTAAGGGTAAGGGTAAGGGTAAGGGTAAGGGTAAGGGTAAGGGTAAGGGTAAGGGTAAGGGTAAGAGTAAGGGTAAGGGTAAGGGTAAGAGTAAGGGTAAGGGTAAGGGTAAGCTTAAGGGTAAAAGCAAGGGTAAGGGTAAGGGTAAGGGTAAGGGTAAGCCTAAGGGTAAAAGCAAGGGTAAGGGTAAGGGTAAGGGTAAGCCTAAGGTAAAAGCAAGGGTAAGGGTAAGGGTAAGGGTAAGGGTAAGGGTAAGGGTAAGGGTAAGGGTAAGGGTAAGGGTAAGGGTAAGGGTAAGGGTAAGGGTAAGGGTAAGAGTAAGGGTAAGGGTAAGGGTAAGAGTAAGGGTAAGGGTAAGGGTAAGCTTAAGGGTAAAAGCAAGGGTAAGGGTAAGGGTAAGGGAAAGGGTAAGGGTAAGGGTAAGGGTAAGCCTAAGGTAAAAGCAAGGGTAAGGGTAAGGGTAAGGGTAAGGGTAAGGGTAAGGGTAAGGGTAAGGGTAAGGGTAAGGGTAAGGGTAAGGGTAAGGGTAAGGGTAAGGGTAAGAGTAAGGGTAAGGGTAAGGGTAAGAGTAAGGGTAAGGGTAAGGGTAAGCTTAAGGGTAAAAGCAAGGGTAAGGGTAAGGGTAAGGGTAAGGGTAAGCCTAAGGGTAAAAGCAAGGGTAAGGGTAAGGGTAAGGGTAAGGGTAAGCTTAAGGGTAAAAGCAAGGGTAAGGGTAAGGGTAAGGGTAAGGGTAAGGGTAAGGGTAAGCTTAAGGGTAAAAGCAAGGGTAAGGGTAAGGGTAAGGGTAAGGGTAAGGGTAAGGGTAAGGGTAAAGGTAAGGGTAAGCCTAAGGGTAAAAGCAAGGGTAAGGGTAAGGGTAAGGGTAAGGGTAAGGGTAAGGGTAAGGGTAAACTTAAGGGTAAAAGCAAGGGTAAGGGTAAGGGTAAGGGTAAGGGTAAGGGTAAGGGTAAGGGTAAGGGTAAGCTTAAGGGTAAAAGCAAGGGTAAGGGTAAGGGTAAGGGTAAGGGTAAGGGTAAGTGTAAGGGTAAGGGTAAGGGTAAAGGTAAGGGTAAGGGTAAGGGTAAGGGTAAGGGTAAGGGTAAGGGTAAGCTTAAGGGTAAAAGCAAAGGTAAGGGTTAGGGTAAGGGTAAGGGTAAGGGTAAGCTTAAGGGTAAAAGCAAGGGTAAGGGTAAGGGTAAGGGTAAGGGTAAGGGTGAGGGTAAGGGTAAGGGTAAGGGTAAGGGTAAGGGTAAGGGTAAGGGTAAGCTTAAGGGTAAAAGCAAGGGTAGGGGTAAGGGTAAGGGTAAGGGTAAGGGTAAGGGTAAGGGTAAGCTTAAGGGTAAAAGCAAGGGTAAGGGTAAGGGTAAGGGTAAGGGTAAGGGTTAGGGTAAGGGTAAAGGTAAGGGTAAGCCTAAGGGTGAAAGCAAGGGTAAGGGTAAGGGTAAGGGTAAGGGTAAGGGTAAGGGTAAGGGTAAGGGTAAGGGTAAGGGTAAGGGTAAGGGTAAGAGTAAGGGTAAGGGTAAGGGTAAGCTTAAGGGTAAAAGCAAGGGTAAGGGTAAGGGTAAGGGTAAGGGTAAGCCTTAGGGTTAAAGCAAGGGTAAGGGTAAGGGTAAGGGTAAGGGTAAGGGTAAGGGTAAGCTTAAGGGTAAAAGCAAGGGTAAGGGTAAGGGTAAGGGTAAGGGTAAGGGTAAGGGTAAGCTTAAGGGTAAAAGCAAGGGTAAGGGTAAGGGTAAGGGTAAGGGTAAGGGTAAGGGTAAGGGTAAGGGTAAGGGTAAGGGTAAGGGTGAAGGTAAGGGTAAGCCTAAGGGTAAAAGCAAGGGTAAGGGTAAGGGTAAGGGTAAGTTTAAGGGTAAGCTTAAGGGTAAAAGCAAGGGTAAGGGTAAGGGTAAGGGTAAGGGTAAGGGTAAGGGTAAGGGTAAGGGTAAGCTTAAGGGTAAAAGCAAGGGTAAGGGTAAGGGTAAGGGTAAGGGTAAGGGTAAGGGTAAGGGTAAGGGTAAGGGTAAGGGTAAGGGTAAGGGTAATGGTAAGCTAAAGGGTAAAAGCAAGGGTAAGGGTTAGGGTAAGGGTAAGGGTAAGGGTAAGGGTAAGGGTAAGCTTAAGTGTAAAAGCAAGGGTAAGGGTAAGGGTAAGGGTAAGGGTAAGGGTAAGGGTAAGGGTAAGGGTAGGGGTAAGGGTAAAGGTAAGGGTAAGCCTAAGGGTAAAAGCAAGGGTAAGGGTAAGGGTAAGGGTAAGGGTAAGGGTAAGGGTAAGGGTAAGGGTAAGGGTAAGGGTAAGGGTAAGGGTAAGGGTAAGCTTAAGGGTATAAGCAAGGGTAAGGGTAAGGGTAAGGGTGAGGGTAAGGGTATGGGTAAGGGTAAGTGTAAGGGTAAGGGTAAGGGTAAAGGTAAGGGTAAGCCTAAGGGTAAAATCAAGGGTAAGGGTAAGGGTAAGGGTAAGGGTAAGCTTAAGGGTAAAAGCAAGGGTAAGGGTAAGGGTAAGGGTAAGGGTAAGGGTAAGGGTAAGGGTAAGCTTAAGGGTAAAAGCAAGGGTAAGGGTAAGGGTAAGGGTAAGGGTAAGGGTAAGGGTATGGGTAAGGGTAAGTGTAAGGGTAAGGGTAAGGGTAAAGGTAAGGGTAAGCCTAAGGGTAAAATCAAGGGTAAGGGTAAGGGTAAGGGTAAGGGTAAGCTTAAGGGTAAAAGCAAGGGTAAGGGTAAGGGTAAGGGTAAGGGTAAGGGTAAGGGTAAAGGTAAGGGTAAGCCTAAGGGTAAAAGCAAGGGTAAGGGTAAGGGTAAGGGTAAGGGTAAGGGTAAGGGTAAGGGTAAGGGTAAGGGTAAGGGTAAGGGTAAGGGTAAGGGTAAGGGTAAGCTTAAGGGTAAAAGCAAGGGTAAGGGTAAGGGTAAGAGTAAGGGTAAGGGTAAGGGTAAGCTTAAGGGTAAAAGCAAGGGTAAGGTTAAGGGTAAGGGTAAGGGTAAGGGTAAGGGTAAGGGTAAGGGTAAGGGTAAGCTTAAGGGTAAAAGCAAGGGTAAGGGTAAGGGTAAGGGTAAGGGTAAGCTTAAGGGTAAAAGCAAGGGTAAGGGTAAGGGTAAGGGTAAGGGTAAGGGTAAGGGTAAGGGTAAGGGTAAAGGTAAGGGTAAGCCTAAGGGTAAAAGCAAGGGTAAGGGTAAGGGTAAGGGTAAGGGTAAGGGTAAGGGTAAGGGTAAGGGTAAGGGTAAGGGTAAGGGTAAGGGTAAGCTTAAGGGTAAAAGCAAGGGTGAGGGTAAGGGTAAGGGTAAGGGTAAGGGTAAGGGTAAGGGTAAGGGTAAGGGTAAGGGTAAGGGTAAGGGTAAGGGTAAGGGTAAGGGTAAGGGTAAGGGTAAGGGTAAGGGTAAGGGTAAGCCTAAGGGTAAAAGCAAGGGTAAGGGTAAGGGTAAGGTTAAGGGTAAGCTTAAGGGTAAAAGCAAGGGTAAGGGTAAGGGTAAGGGTAAGGGTAAGGGTAAGGGTAAGCTTAAGGGTAAAAGCAAGGGTAAGGGTAAGGGTAAGGGTAAGGGTAAGGGTAAGGGTAAGGGTAAGGGTAAGGGTAAAGGTAAGGGTAAGCCTAAGGGTAAAAGCAAGGGTATGGGTAAGGGTAAGGGTAAGGGTAAGGGTAAGGGTAAGGGTAAGGGTAAGGGTAAGGGTAAGGGTAAGGGTAAGGGTAAGGTTAAGGGTAAGGGTAAGCTTAAGGGTAAAAGCAAGGGTAAGGGTAAAGGGAAGGGTAAGGGTAAGGGTAAGGGTAAGGGTAAGGGTAAGGGTAAGGGTAAGGGTAAGCTTAAGGGTAAAAGCAAGGGTAAGGGTAAGGGTAAGGGTGAGGGTAAGGGTAAGGGTAAGGGTAAGGGTAAGGGTAAGGGTAAGGGTAAGGGTAAGGGTAAGGGTAAGGGTAAGGGTAAGGGTAAGGGTAAGGGTAAGGGTAAGGGTAAGGGTAAGGGTAAGGGTAAGCTTAAGGGTAAAAGCAAGGGTAAGGGTAAGGGTAAGGGTAAGGGTAAGGGTAAGGGTAAGGGTAAGGGTAAGGGTAAGGGTAAGGGTAAGGGTAAGCTTAAGGGTAAAAGCAAGGGTAAGGGTAAGGGTAAGGGTAAGGGTAAGGGTAAGGGTAAGGGTAAGGTTAAGGGTAAGCCTAAGTGTAAAAGCAAGGGTAAGGGTAAGGGTAAAAGCAAGGGTAAGGGTAAGGGTAAGGGTAAGGGTAAGGGTAAGGGTAAGGGTAAGGGTAAGGGTAAGGGTAAGGGTAAGGGTAAGGGTAAGCTTAAGGGTAAAAGCAAGGGTAAGGGTAAGGTTAAGGGTCAGGGTAAGGGTAAGTGTAAGCTTAAGGGTAAAAGCAAGGGTAAGGGTAAGGGTAAGGGTAAAGGTAAGGGTAAGCCTTAGGGTAAAAGCAAGGGTAAGGGTAAGGGTAAGGGTAAGAGTAAGGGTAAGGGTAAGGGTAAGGGTAAGGGTAAGGGTAAGGGTAAGCTTAAGTGTAAAAGCAAGGGTAAGGGTAAGGGTAAGGGTAAGGGTAAGGGTAAGGGTAAGGGTAAGGGTAAGGGTAAGGGTAAGGGTAAGGGTAAGCTTAAGGGTAAAAGCAAGGGTAAGCGTAAGGGTAAGGGTAAGGGTAAGGGTAAAGGTTAGGGTAAGGGTAAGGGTAAGGGTAAGGGTAAGGGTAAGCTTAAGGGTAAAAGCAAGGGTAAGGGTTAGGGTAAGGGTAAGGGTAAGGGTAAGGGTAAGCTTGAGGGTAAAAGCAAGGGTAAGGGTAAGGGTAAGGGTAAGGGTAAGGGTAAAGGTAAGGGTAAGCCTAAGGGTAAAAGCAAGGGTAAGGGTAAGGGTAAGGGTAAGGGTAAGGGTAAGGGTAAGGGTAAGTGTAAGGGTAAGCTTAAGGGTATAAGCAAGGGTAAGGGTAAGGGTAAGGGTGAGGGTAAGGGTAAGGGTAAGGGTAAGCTTAAGGGTAAAAGCAAGGGTAAGGGTAAGGGTAAGGGTAAGGGTAAGGGTAAGGGTAAGGGTAAGCTTAGGGGTAAAAGCAAGGGTAAGGGTAAGGGTAAGGGTAAGGGTAAGGGTAAGGGTAAGGGTAAGGGTAAGGGTAAAGGTTAGGGTAAGCCTAAGGGTAAAAGCAAGGGTAAGGGTAAAGGTAAGGATAAGGGTAAGGGTAAGGGCAAGGGTAAGGGTAAGGGTAAGGGTAAGGGTAAGCTTAAGGGTAAAAGCAAGGGTAAGGGTAAGGGTAAGGGTAAGGGTAAGCCTAAGGGTAAAACAAGGGTAAGGGTAAGGGTAAGGGTAAGGGTAAGAGTAAGCTTAAGGGTAAAAGCAAGGGTAAGGGTAAGGGTAAGGGTGAGGGTAAGGGTAAGCTTAAGGGTTAAAGCAAGGGTAAGGGTAAGGGTAAGGGTAAGGGTAAGGGAAAAGGTAAGGGTAAGCCTAAGGGTAAAAGCAAGGGTAAGGGTAAGGGTAAGGGTAAGGGTAAGGGTAAGGGTAAGGGTAAGGGTAAGGGTAAGGGTAAGGGTAAGGGTAAGGGTAAGGGTAAGGGTAAGGGTAAGGGTAAGGGTAAGGGTAAGGGTAAGGGTAAGCTTAAGGGTAAAAGCAAGGGTAAGGGTAAGGGTAAGGGTAAGGGTAAGGGTAAGGGTAAGGGTAAGGGTAAGGGTAAGGGTAAGGGTAAGGGTAAGGGTAAGGGTAAGGGTAAGGGTAAGGGTAAGGGTAAGGGTAAGGGTAAGGGTAAGCTTAAGGGTAAAAGCAAGGGTAAGGGTAAGGGTAAGGGTGAGGGTAAGGGTAAGGGTAAGGGTAAGGGTAAGCTTAAGGGTAAAAGCAAGGGTAAGGGTAAGGGTAAGGGTAAGGGTAAGGGTAAGGGTAAGGGTAAGGGTAAGG
Source organism: Myrrha octodecimguttata (assembly GCA_958510865.1). Lineage (NCBI taxonomy): Eukaryota > Metazoa > Arthropoda > Insecta > Coleoptera > Coccinellidae > Myrrha > Myrrha octodecimguttata. Next base: position 30,544 of record CAUEHS010000020.1, on the reverse strand, counting down.
GTAAGGGTAAGGGTAAGGGTAAGCTTAAGGGTAAAAGCAAGGGTAAGGGTAAGGGTAAGGGTAAGGGTAAGGGTAAGGGTAAGGGTAAGGGTAAAGGTAAGGGTAAGCCTAAGGGTAAAAGCAAGGGTAAGGGTAAGGGTTAGGGTAAGGGTAAGGGTAAGGGTAAGGGTAAGGGTAAGGGTAAGGGTAAGGGTAAGGGTAAGGGTAAGTGTAAGGGTAAGGGTAAGGGTAAGCTTAAGGGTAAAAGCAAGGGTAAGGGTAAGGGTAAGGGTAAGGGTAAGGGTAAGGGTAAGGGTAAGGGTAAGGGTAAGGGTAAGCTTAAGGGTAAGGGTAAGGGTAAGGGTAAAGGTAAGGGTAAGCCTAAGGGTAAAAGCAAGGGTAAGGGTAAGGGTTAGGGTAAGGGTAAGGGTAAGGGTAAGGGTAAGGGTAAGGGTAAGTGTAAGGGTAAGGGTAAGGGTAAGCTTAAGGGTAAAAGCAAGGGTAAGGGTAAGGGTAAGGGTAAGGGTAAGGGTAAGGGTAAGGGTAAGGGTAAGGGTAAGGGTAAGCTTAAGGGTAAGGGTAAGGGTAAGGGTAAGGGTAAGCCTAAGGGTAAAAGCAAGGGTAAGGATAAGGGTAAGGGTAAGGGTAAGGGTAAGCTTAAGGGTAAAAGCAAGGGTAAGGGTAAGGGTAAGGATAAGGGTAAGGGTAAGGGTAAGGGTAAGGGTAAGGGTAAGGGTAAGGGTAAGGGTAAGGGTAAGGGTAAGGGTAAGCTTAAGGGTAAAAGCAAGGGTAAGGGTAAGGGTAAGGGTAAGGGTAAGGGTAAGGGTAAGGGTAAGGGTAAGGGTAAGGGTAAGGGTAAGGGTAAGGGTAAGGGTAAGGGTAAGCTTAAGGGTAAAAGCAAGGGTGAGGGTAAGGGTAAGGGTAAGGGTAAGGGTAAGGGTAAGGGTAAAGGTAAGGGTAAGCTTAAGGGTAAAAGCAAGGGTAAGGGTAAGGGTAAGGGTAAGGGTAAGGGTAAGGGTAAGGGTAAGGGTAAGGGTAAGGGTAAGGGTAAAGGTAAGGGTAAGCCTAAGGGTAAAAGCAAGGGTAAGGGTAAGGGTAAGGGTAAGGGTAAGGGTAAGGGTAAGCTTAAGGGTAAAAGCAAGGGTAAGGGTAAGGGTAAGGGTAAGGGTAAGGGTAAGGGTAAGGGTAAGGGTAAGGGTAAGCTTAAGGGTAAGGATAAGGGTGAGGGTAAAAGCAAGAGTAAGGGTAAGGGTAAGGGTAAGGGTAAGGGTAAGCTTAAGGGTAAAAGCAAGGGTAAGGGTAAGGGTAAGGGTAAGGGTAAGGGTAAGGGTAAGGTTAAGGGTAAGCTTAAGGGTAAGGGTAAGGGTAAGGGTAAGGGTAAGCTTAAGGGTAAAAGCAAGGGTAAGGGTAAGGGTAAGGGTAAGGGTAAGGGTATAGGTAAGGGTAAGGGTAAGGGTAAGGGTAAGGGTAAGGGTAAGGGTAAGGGTAAGCTTAAGGGTAAAAGCAAGGGTAAGGGTAAGGGTAAGGGTAAGGGTAAGGGTAAGGGTAAGGGTAAGGGTAAGGGTAAGCTCAAGGGTAAAAGCAAGGGTAAGGGTAAGGGTAAGGGTAAGGGTAAGGGTAAGGGTAAGGGTAAGGGTAAGGGTAAGGGTAAGGGTAAAGGTAAGGGTAAGCCTAAGGGTAAAAGCAAGGGTAAGGGTAAGGGTAAGGGTAAGGGTAAGGGTAAGAGTAAGGGTAAGGGTAAGGGTAAGGGTAAGGGTAAGCTTAAGGGTAAAAGCAAGGGTAAGGGTAAGGGTAAGGGTAAGGGTAAGCCTAAGGGTAGAAGCAAGGGTAAGGGTAAGGGTAAGGGTAAGGGTAAGGGTAAGCTTAAGGGTAAAAGCAAGGGTAAGGGTAAGGGTAAGGGTAAGGGTAAGGGTAAGGGTAAGGGTAAGGGTAAGGGTAAGGGTAAGGGTAAGGGTAAGCTTAAGGGTAAAAGCAAGGGTAAGGGTAAGGGTAAGGGTAAGGGTAAGGGTAAGGGTAAGGGTAAGGGTAAGGGTAAGGGTAAGGGTAAGGGTAAGTGTAAGGGTAAGGGTAAGGGTAAGCTTAAGGGTAAAAGCAAGGGTGAGGGTAAGGGTAAGGGTAAGGGTAAGGGTAAGGGTAAGGGTAAGGGTAAAGGTAAGGGTAAGCTTAAGGGTAAAAGCAAGGGTAAGGGTAAGGGTAAGGGTAAGGGTAAGGGTAAGGGTAAGGGTAAGGGTAAAGGTAAGGGTAAGGGTAAGGGTAAGGGTAAGGGTAAGGGTAAGGGTAAGGGTAAGCTTAAGGGTAAGGATAAGGGTGAGGGTAAAAGCAAGAGTAAGGGTAAGGGTAAGGGTAAGGGTAAGGGTAAGCTTAAGGGTAAAAGCAAGGGTAAGGGTAAGGGTAAGGGTAAGGGTAAGGGTAAGGTTAAGGGTAAGCTTAAGGGTAAGGGTAAGGGTAAGGGTAAGGGTAAGCTTAAGGGTAAAAGCAAGGGTAAGGGTAAGGGTAAGGGTAAGGGTAAGGGTAAGGGTAAGGGTAAGGGTAAGGGTAAGGGTAAGGGTAAGTGTAAGGGTAAGGGTGAGCTTAAGGGTAAAAGCAAGGGTAAGGGTAAGGGTAAGGGTAAGGGTAAGGGTAAGGGTAAGGGTAAGGGTAAGGGTAAGCTTAAGGGTAAAAGCAAGGGTAAGGGTAAGGGTAAGGGTAAGGGTAAGGGTAAGGGTAAGGGTAAGGGTAAGGGTAAGGGTAAGGGTAAGGGTAAGGGTAAAGGTAAGGGTAAGCCTAAGGGTAAAAGCAAGGGTAAGGGTAAGGGTAAGGGTAAGGGTAAGGGTAAAGGTAAGGGTAAGCCTAAGGGTAAAAGCAAGGGTAAGCTTAAGGGTAAAAGCAAGGGTAAGGGTAAGGGTAAGGGTAAGGGTAAGCCTAAGGGTAGAAGCAAGGGTAAGGGTAAGGGTAAGGGTAAGGGTAAGGGTAAGCTTAAGGGTAAAAGCAAGGGTAAGGGTAAGGGTAAGGGTAAGGGTAAGGGTAAGGGTAAGGGTAAGGGTAAGGGTAAGGGTAAGCTTAAGGGTAAAACCAAGGGTGAGGGTAAGGGTAAGGGTAAGGGTAAGGGTAAGGGTAAGGGTAAGGGTAAGGGTAAGGGTAAGGGTAAGCTTAAGGGTAAAAGCAAGGGTAAGGGTAAGGGTAAGGGTAAGGGTAAGGGTAAGGGTAAGGGTAAGGGTAAAGGTAAGGGTAAGGGTAAGGGTAAGGGTAAGGGTAAGGGTGAGGGTAAGGGTAAGGGTAAGGGTAAGGGTAAGGGTAAGGGTAAGCTTAAGGGTAAAAGCAAGGGTAAGGGTAAGGGTAAGGGTAAGCCTAAGGGTAAAAGCAAGGGTAAGGGTAAGGGTAAGGGTAAGGGTAAGGGTAAGCTTAAAGGTAAAAGCAAGGGTAAGGGTAAGGGTAAGGGAAAGGGTAAGGGTAAGGGTAAGCTTAAGGGTAAAAGCAAGGGTAAGGGTAAGGGTAAGGGTAAGGGTAAGGGTAAGGGTAAGGGTAAGGGTAAGGGTAAAGGTAAGGGTAAGCCTAAGGGTAAAAGCAAGGGTGAGGGTAAGGGTAAGGGTAAGGGTAAGGGTAAGGGTAAGGGTAAGGGTAAGGGTAAGGGTAAGCTTAAGGGTAAAAGCAAGGGTAAGGGTAAGGGTAAGGGTAAGGGTAAGGGTAAGGGTAAGCTTAAGGGTAAAAGCAAGGGTAAGGGTAAGGGTAAGGGTAAGGGTAAGGGTAAGGGTAAGGGTAAGGGTAAGGGTAAGGGTAAGCTTAAGGGTAAGGGTAAGGGTAAGGGTAAGGGTAAGCTTAAGGGTAAAAGCAAGGGTAAGGGTAAGGGTAAGGGTAAGGGTAAGGGTAAGGGTAAGGGTAAGGGTAAGGGTAAGCTTAAGGGTAAGGGTAAGGGTAAGGGTAAGCTTAAGGGTAAAAGCAAGGGTAAGGGTAAGGGTAAGGGTAAAGGTAAGGGTAAGGGTAAGCTTAAGGGTAAGGGTAAGGGTAAGGGTAAGGGTAAGCTTAAGGGTAAAAGCAAGGGTAAGGGTAAGGGGGGTAAGTGTAAGGGTAAGGGTAAGGGTAAGGGTAAGGGTAAGGGTAAGGGTAAGGGTAAGGGTAAGCTTAAGGGTAAGGTTAAGGGTAAGGGTAAGGGTAAGCTTAAGGGTAAAAGCAAGGGTAAGGGTAAGGGTAAGGGTAAGGGTAAGGGTAAGCTTAAGGGTAAAAGCAAGGGTAAGGGTAAGGGTAAGGGTAAGGGTAAGGGTAAGGGTAAGGCTAAGGGTAAGCTTAAGGGTAAGGGTAAGGGTAAGGGTAAGGGTAAGCTTAAGGGTAAAAGCAAGGGTAAGGGTAAGGGTAAGGGTAAGGGTAAGGGTAAGGGTAAGGGTAAGGGTAAGGGTAAGGGTAAGGGTAAGGGTAAGGGTAAGGGTAAGCTTAAGGGTAAAAGTAAGGGTAAGGGTAAGGGTAAGGGTAAGGGTAAGGGTAAGGGTAAGGGTAAGGGTAAGGGTAAGGGTAAGGGTAAGGGTAAGCTTAAGGGTAAAAGCAAGGGTAAGGGTAAGGGTAAGGGTAAGGGTAAGGGTAAGGGTAAGGGTAAGGGTAAGGGTAAGGGTAAGGGTAAGGGTAAGGGTAAAGGTAAGGGTAAGCCTAAGGGTAAAAGCAAGGGTAAGGGTAAGGGTAAGGGTAAGGGTAAGGGTAAGGGTAAGGGTAAGGGTAAGGGTAAGGGTAAGGGTAAGGGTAAGGGTGAGGGTAAGGGTAAGGGTAAGGGTAAGGGTAAGCTTAAGGGTAAAAGCAAGGGTAAGGGTAAGGGTAAGGGTAAGCCTAAGGGAAAAAGCAAGGGTAAGGGTAAGGGTAAGGGTAAGGGTAAGGGTAAGGGTAAGGGTAAGGGTAAGCTTAAGGGTAAAAGCAAGGGTAAAAGGGTAAGGGTAAGGGTAGGGGGTAAGGGTAAGGGTAAGCTTAAGGTTAAAAGCAAGGGTGAGGGTAAGGGTGAGGGTAAGGGTAAGGGTAAGGGTAAGGGTAAGGGTAAGGGTAAGGGTAAGGGTAAGCTTAAGGGTAAAAGCAAGGGTAAGGGTAAGGGTAAGGGTAAGGGTAAGGGTAAGGGTAAGGGTAAGGGTAAGCTTAAGGGTAAAAGCAGGGTAAGGGTAAGGGTAAGGGTAAGGGTAAGGGTAAGGGTAAGGGTAAGGGTAAGGGTAAAGGTAAGGGTAAGCTTAAGGGTAAAAGCAAGGGTAAGGGTAAGGGTAAGGGTAAGGGTAAGGGTAAGGGTAAGGGTAAGGGTAAGGGTAAAGGTAAGGGTAAGCCTAAGGGTAAAAGCAAGGGTAAGGGTAAGGGTAAGGGTAAGGGTAAGGGTAAGCTTAAGGGTAAAAGCAAGGGTAAGGGTAAGGGTAAGGGTAAGGGTAAGCCTAAGGGTAAAAGCAAGGGTAAGGGTAAGGGTAAGGGTAAGGGTAAGGGTAAGCTTAAGGGTAAAAGCAAGGGTAAGGGTAAGGGTAAGGTAAGGGTAAGGGTAAGGGTAAGCTTAAGGGTAAAAGCAAGGGTAAGGGTAAGGGTAAGGGTAAGGGTAAGGGTAAGGGTAAGGGTAAGGGTAAGGGTAAGGGTAAAGGTAAGGGTAAGCCTAAGGGTAAAAGCAAGGGTAAGGGTAAGGGTAAGGGTAAGGGTAAGGGTAAGGGTAAGGGTAAGGTAAGGGTAAGGGTAAGGGTAAGGGTAAGGGTAAGGGTAAGGGTAAGCTTAAGGGTAAAAGCAAGGGTAAGGGTAAGGGTAAGGGTAAGGGTAAGGGTAAGGGTAAGGGTAAGGGTCAGGGTAAGGGTAAGCTTAAGGGTAAAAGCAAGGGTAAGGGTAAGGGTAAGGGTAAGGGTAAGGGTAAGGGTAAGGGTAAGGGTAAGCTTCAGGGTAAAAGCAAGGGTAAGGGTGAGGGTAAGGGTAAGGGTAAGGGTAAGGGTAAGGGTAAGGGTAAGCTTTAGGGTAAAAGCAAGGGTAAGGGTAAGGGTAAGGGTAAGGGTAAGGGTAAGGGTAAGGGTAAGGGTAAGGGTAAGGGTAAGGGTAAGGGTAAGGGTAAGCTTAAGGGTAAAAGCAAGGGAAAGGGTAAGGGTAAAGGTAAGGGAAAGGGTAAGGGTAAGGGTAAGGGTAAGGGTAAGGGTAAGCTTAAGGGTAAAAGCAAGGGTAAGGGTAAGGGTAAGGGTAAGGGTAAGGGAAAGGGTGAGGGTAAAGGTAAGGGTAAGCCTAAGGGTAAAAGCAAGGGTAAGGGTAAGGGTAAGGGTAAGGGTAAGGGTAAGGGTAAGGGTAAGGGTAAGGGTAACGGTAAGGGTAAGCTCAAGGGTAAAAGCAAGGGTAAGGGTGAGGGTAAGGGTAAGGGTAAGGGCACCCTTACCCTTACCCTTACCCTTACCCTTACCCTTGCTTTTACCCTTAGGCTTACCCTTACCCTTACCCTTACCCTTACCCTTGCTTTTACCCTTAACCTTACCCTTGCTTTTACCCTTAAGCTTACCCTTACCCTTAACCTTACCCTTACCCTTAAGCTTACCCTTACCCTTACCCTTACCCTTACCCTTACCCTTGCCCTTGCCCTTACCCTTAAGCTTACCCTTACCCTTACCCTTACCCTTACCCTTACCCTTACCCTTACCCTTACCCTTACCCTTACCCTTGCTTTTACCCTTAAGCTTACCCTTACCCTTACCCTTACCCTTACCCTTAAGCTTACCCTTACCCTTACCCTTACCCTTACCCTTACCCTTACCCTTACCCTTACCCTTGCTTTTACCCTTAAGCTTACCCTTACCCTTACCCTAAGTAAGGGTAAGGGTAAGGGTAAGGGTAAGGGTAAGGGTAAGGGTAAGGGTAAAGGTAAGGGTAAGGGTAAGGGTAAGGGTAAGGGTAAGCTTAAGGGTAAGGGTAAGGGTAAGGGTAAGGGTAAGGGTAAGCTTAAGGGTAAAAGCAAGGGTAAGGGTAAGGCTAAGGGTAAGGGTAAGGGTAAGGGTAAGGGTAAGCTTAAGGGTAAAAGCAAGGGTAAGGGTAAGGGTAAGGGTAAGGGTAAGGGTAAGGGTAAGGGTAAGGGTAAGGGTAAGGGTAAGGGTAAAGGTGAGGGTAAGCCTAAGGGTAAAAGCAAGGGTAAGGGTAAGGGTAAGGGTAAGGGTAAGGGTAAGGGTAAGGGTAAGGGTAGGGGTAAGAGTAAGGGTAAGGGTAAGCTTAAGGGTAAAAGCAAGGGTAAGGGTAAGGGTAAGGGTAAGGGTAAGGGTAAGGGTAAGCTTAAGGGTAAAAGCAAGGGTAAGGGTAAGGGTAAGGGTAAGGGTAAGGGTAAGGGTAAGGGTAAGGGTAAGGGTAAGGGTAAGGGTAAGGGTAAGGGTAAGGGTAAGGGTAAGGGTAAGGGTAAGGGGAAGGGTAAGGGTAAGGGTAAGGGTAAGGGTAAGGGGTAAGGGTAAGCTTAAGGGTAAAAGCAAGGGTAAGGGTAAGGGTAAGGGTAAGGGTAAGGGTAATGGTAAGGGTAAAGGTAAGGGTAAGCCTAAGGTAAAAGCAAGGGTAAGGGTAAGGGTAAGGGTAAGGGTAAGGGTAAGGGTAAGGGTAAGGGTAAGGGTAAGGGTAAGGGTAAGCTTAAGGGTAAAAGCAAGGGTAAGGGTAAGGGTAAGGGTAAGGGTAAGGGTAAGGGTAAGGGTAAGCTTAAGGGTAAGGGTAAGGGTAAGCTTAAGGGTAAAAGCAAGGGTAAGGGTAAGGGTAAGGGTAAGGGTAAGGGTAAGCTTAAGGGTAAAAGCAAGGGTAAGGGTAAGGGTAAGGGTAAGGGTAAGGGTAAGGGTAAGGGTAAGCTTAAGGGTAAGGGTAAGGGTAAGGGTAAGGGTAAGCTTAAGGGTAAAAGCAAGGGTAAGGGTAAGAGTAAGGGTAAGGGTAAGGGTAAGGGTAAGGGTAAGGGTAAGGGTGAGCTTAAGGGTAAAAGCAAGGGTAAGGGTAAGGGTAAGGGTAAGGGTAAGGGTAAGGGTAAGGGTAAGGGTAAGCTTAAGGGTAAAAGCAAGGGTAAGGGTAAGGGTAAGGGTAAGGGTAAGGGTAAGGGTAAAGGTAAGGGTAAGCCTAAGGGTAAAAGCAAGGGTAAGGGTAAGGGTAAGGGTAAGGGTAAAAGTAAGGGTAAGGGTAAGGGTAAGGGTAAGCTTAAGGGTAAAAGCAAGGGTAAGGGTAAGGGTAAGGGTAAGGGTAAGGGTAAGCCTAATGGTAAAAGCAAGGGTAAGGGTAAGGGTAAGGGTAAGGGTAAGGGTAAGCTTAAGGGTAAAAGCAAGGGTAAGGGTAAGGGTAAGGGTAAGGGTAAGGGTAAGGGTAAGGGTAAGGGTAAGCTTAAGGGTAAAAGCAAGGGTGAGGGTAAGGGTAAGGGTAAGGGTAAGGGTAAGGGTAAGGGTAAGGGTAAGGGTAAGGGTAAGGGTAAGGGTAAGGGTAAGGGTAAGCTTAAGGGTAAAAGCAAGGGTAAGGGTAAGGGTAAGGGTAAGGGTAAGGGTAAGGGTAAGGGTAAGGGTAAGGGTAAGGGTAAGGGTAAGCTTAAGGGTAAAAGCAAGGGTAAGGGTAAGGATAAGGGTAAGGGTAAGGGTAAAGGTAAGGGTAAGCCTAAGGGTAAAAGCAAGGGTAAGGGTAAGGGTAAGGGTAGGGGTAAGGGTAAGGGTAAGGGTAAGCTTAAGGGTAATAGCAAGGGTAAGGGTAAGGGTAAGGGTAAGGGTAAGCCTAAGGGTAAAAGCAAGGGTAAGGGTAAGGGTAAGGGTAAGGGTAAGGGCAAGCTTAAGGGTAAAAGCAAGGGTAAGGGTAAGGGTAAGGGTAAGGGTAAGGGTAAGGGTGAGGGTAAGGGTAAGGGTAAGCTTAAGGGTAAAAGCAAGGGTAAGGGTAAGGGTAAGGGTAAGGGTAAGGGTAAGGGTAAGGGTAAAGGTAAGGGTAAGCCTAAGGGTAAAAGCAAGGGTAAGGGTAAGGGTAAGGGTAAGGGTAAGGGTAAGGGTAAGGGTAAGGGTAAGGGTAAGCTTAAGGGTAAAAGCAAGGGTAAGGGTAAGGGTAAGGGTAAGGGTAAGGGTAAGGGTAAGGGTAAGGGTAAGGGTAAGGGTAAGGGTAAGGGTAAGGGTAAGGGTAAGGGTAAGGGTAAGCTTAAGGGTAAGGGTAAGGGTAAGGGTAAGGGTAAGCTTAAGGGTAAAAGCAAGGTTAAGGGTAAGGGTAAGGGTAAGGGTAAGCTTAAGGGTAAAAGCAAGGGTAAGGGTAAGGGTAAGGGTAAGGTAAGGGTAAGGGTAAGGGTAAGGGTAAGCTTAAGGGTAAGGGTAAGGGTAAGGGTAAGGGTAAGCTTAAGGGTAAAAGCAAGGGTAAGGGTAAGGGTAAGGGTAAGGGTAAGGGTAAGCTTAAGGGTAAGGGTAAGGGTAAGGGTAAGGGTAAGGGTAAGCTTAAGGGTAAAAGCAAGGGTAAGGTTAAGGGTAAGGGTAAGGGTAAGGGTAAGGGTAAGGGTAAGCTTAAGGGTAAGGGTAAGGGTAAGGGTAAGGGTAAGCTTAAGGGTAAAAGCAAGGGTAAGGGTAAGGGTAAGGGTAAGGGTAAGGGTAAGGGTAAGGGTAAGGGTAAGGGTAAGGGTAAGGGTAAGGGTAAGGGTAAGGGTAAGGGTAAGGGTAAGGGTAAGGGTAAGCTTAAGGGTAAGGGTAAGGGTAAGGGTAAGCTTAAGTGTAAAAGCAAGGGTAAGGGTAAGGGTAAGGGTAAGGGTAAGGGTAAGCTTAAGGGTAAAAGCAAGGGTAAGGGTAAGGGTAAGGGTAAGGGTAAGGGTAAGGGTAAGGTTAAGGGTAAGGGTAAGAGTAAGGGTAAGCTTAAGGGTAAGGGTAAGTGTAAGGGTAAGCTTAAGGGTAAAAGCAAGGGTAAGGGTAAGGGTAAGGGTAAGGGTGAGGGTAAAGGTAAGGGTAAGCCTAAGGGTAAAAGCAAGGGTAAGGGTAAGGGTAAGGGTAAGGGTAAGGGTAAGGGTAAGGGTAAGGGTAAGGGTAAGGGTAAGGGTAAGCTTAAGGCTAAAAGCAAGGGTAAGGGTAAGGGTAAGGGTAAGGGTAAGGGTAAGGGTAAGGGTAAGGGTAAGGGTAAGGGTAAGCTTAAGGGTAAAAGCAAGGGTAAGGGTAAGGGTAAGGGTAAGGGTAAGGGTAAGGGTGAGGGTAAGGGTAAGGGTAAGGGTAAGGGTAAGGGTAAGGGTAAGCTTAAGGGTAAAAGCAAGGGTAAGGGTAAGGGTAAGGGTAAGGGTAAGGGTTAGGGTAAGGGTAAAGGTAAGGGTAAGCCTAAGGGTAAAAGCAAGGGTAAGGGTAAGGGTAAGGGTAAGGGTAAGGGTAAGGGTAAGGGTAAGGGTGAGGGTAAGAGTAAGGGTAAGGGTAAGGGTAAGCTTAAGGGTAAAAGCAAGGGTAAGGGTAAGGGTAAGGGTAAGGGTAAGCCTAAGGGTAAAAGCAAGGGTAAGGGTAAGGTTAAGGGTAAGGGTAAGGGTAAGCTTAAGGGTAAAAGCAAGGGTAAGGGTAAGGGTAAGGGTAAGGGTAAGGGTAAGCTTAAGGGTAAAAGCAAGGGTAAGGGTAAGGGTGAGGGTAAGGGTAATTGTAAGGGTAAGGGTAAAGGTAAGGGTAAGCCTAAGAGTAAAAGCAAGGGTAAGGGTAAGGGTAAGGGTAAGGGTAAGGGTAAGGGTAAGGGTAAGGGTAAGGGTAAGGGTAAGCTTAAGGGTAAAAGCAAGGGTAAGGATAAGGGTAAGGGTAAGGGTAAGGGTAAGGGTAAGGGTAAGGGTAAGGGTAAGCTTAAGGGTAAAAGCAAGGGTAAGGGTAAGGGTAAGGGTAAGGGTAAGGGTAAGGGTAAGGGTAAGGGTAAGGGTAAGGGTAAGGGTAAGGGTAAGGGTAAGGGTAAGCTTAAGGGTAAAAGCAAGGGTAAGGGTTAGGGTAAGGGTAAGGGTAAGGGTAAGGGTAAGGGTAAGCTTAAGGGTAATAGCAAGGGTAAGGGTAAGGGTAAGGGTAAGGGTAAGGGTAAGGGTAAGGGTAAGGGTAAGGGTAAGGGTAAAGGTAAGGGTAAGCCTAAGGGTAAAAGCAAGGGTAAGGGTAAGGGTAAGGGTAAGGGTAAGGGTAAGGGTAAGGGTAAGGGTAAGGGTAAGGGTAAGGGTAAGGGTAAGGGTAAGCTTAAGGGTATATGCAAGGGTAAGGGTAAGGGTAAGGGTGAGCGTAAGGGTAAGCCTAAGGGTAAAAGCAAGGGTAAGGGTAAGGGTAAGGGTAAGGGTAAGGGTAAGGGTAAGGGTAAGGGTAAGGGTAAGGGTAAGAGTAAGGGTAAGGGAAAGGGTAAGCTTAAGGGTAAAAGCAAGGGTAAGGGTAAGGGTAAGGGTAAGGGTAAGCCTAAGGGTAAAAGCAAGGGTAAGGGTAAGGTTAAGGGTAAGGGTAAGGGTATGCTTAAGGGTAAAAGCAAGGGTAAGGGTAAGGGTAAGGGTAAGCTTAAGGGTAAAAGCAAGGGTAAGGGTAAGGGTGAGGGTAAGGGTAATTGTAAGGGTAAGGGTAAAGGTAAGGGTAAGCCTAAGAGTAAAAGCAAGGGTAAGGGTAAGGGTAAGGGTAAGGGTAAGGGTAAGGGTAAGGGTAAGGGTAAGGGTAAGGGTAAGGGTAAGGGTAAGCTTAAGGGTAAAAGCAAGGGTAAGGATAAGGGTAAGGGTAAGGGTAAGGGTAAGGGTAAGGGTAAGGGTAAGGGTAAGGGTAAGCTTAAGGGTAAAAGCAAGGGTAAGGGTAAGGGTAAGGGTAAGGGTAAGGGTAAGGGTAAGGGTAAGGGTAAGGGTAAGGGTAAGGGTAAGGGTAAGGGTAAGGGTAAGGGTAAGCTTAAGGGTAAAAGCAAGGGTAAGGGTTAGGGTAAGGGTAAGGGTAAGGGTAAGGGTAAGCCTAAGGGTAATAGCAAGGGTAAGGGTAAGGGTAAGGGTAAGGGTAAGGGTAAGGGTAAGGGTAAGGGTAAAGGTAAGGGTAAGCCTAAGGGTAAAAGCAAGGGTAAGGGTAAGGGTGAGGGTAAGGGTAAGGGTAAGGGTAAGGGTAAGGGTAAGGGTAAGGGTAAGGGTAAGGGTAAGGGTAAGGGTAAGGGTAAGGGTAAGGGTAAGGGTAAGCTTAAGGGTATATGCAAGGGTAAGGGTAAGGGTAAGGGTGAGGGTAAGGGTAAGGGTAAGGGTAAGGGTAAGCTTAAGGGTAAAAGCAAGGGTAAGGGTAAGGGTAAGGGTAAGGGTAAGGGTAAGCTTAAGGGTAAAAGCAAGGGTAAAGGTAAGGGTAAGGGTAAGGGTAAGGGTAAGGGTAAGGGTAAGGGTAAGGGTAAGGGTAAGGGTAAGGGTAAAGGTAAGGTTAAGCCTAAGGGTAAAAGCAAGGGTAAGGGTAAGGGTAAGGGTAAGGGTAAGGGTAAGGGTAAGGGTAGGGGTAAGGGTAAGGGTAAGGGTAAGGGTTAGGGTAAGGGTAAGGGTAAGCTTAAGGGTAAAAGCAAGGGTAAGGGTAAGGGTAAGCGTAAGGGTAAGCCTAAGGGTAAAAGCAAGGGTAAGAGTAAGGGTAAGGGTAAGGGTAAGGGTAAGCTTAAGGGTAAAAGCAAGGGTAAGGGTAAGGGTAAGGGTAAGGGTAAGGGTAAGGGTAAGGGTAAGGGTAAGCTTAAGGGTAAAAGCAAGGGTAAGGGTAAGGGTAAGGGTAAGGGTAAGGGTAAGGGTAAGGGTAAGGGTAAGGGTAAAGGTAAGGGTAAGCCTAAGGGTCAAAGCAAGGGTAAGGGTAAGGGTAAGGGTAAGGGTATGGGTAAGGGTAAGGGTAAGGGTAAGGGTAAGGGTAAGGGTAAGGGTAAGGGTAAGCTTAAGGGTAAAAGCAAGGGTAAGGGTAAGGGTAAGGGTAAGGGTAAGGGTAAGGGTAAGGGTAAGCTTAAGGGTAAGGGTAAGGGTAAGGGTAAGGGTAAGGGTAAGACTAAGGGTAAAAGCAAGGGTAAGTGTAAGGGTAAGGGTAAGGGTAAGGGTAAGCTTGAGGGTAAAAGCAAGGGTAAGGGTAAGGGTAAGGGTAAGGGTAAGGGTAAGGGTAAGCTTAAGGGTAAAAGCAAGGGTAAGGGTAAGGGTAAGGGTAAGGGTAAGGGTAAGGGTAAGGGTAAGGCTAAAGGTAAGGGTAAGCCTAAGGGTAAAAGCAAGGGTAAGGGTAAGGGTAAGGGTAAGGGTAAGGGTAAGGGTAAGGGTAAGGGTAAGGGTAAGGGTAAAGGTAAGGGTAAGCCTAAGGGTAAAAGCAAGGGTAAGGGTAAGGGTAAGGGTAAGGGTAAGGGTAAGGGTAAGGGTAAGCTTAAGGGTAAAAGCAAGGGTAAGGGTAAGGGTAAGGGTAAGGGTAAGGGTAAGGGTAAGGGTAAGGGTAAGGGTAAGGGTAAGGGTAAGGGTAAGGGTAAGGGTAAGGGTAAGGGTAAGCTTAAGGGTAAGGGTAAGGGTAAGGGTAAGGGTAAGCTTAAGGGTAAAAGCAAGGTTAAGGGTAAGGGTAAGGGTAAGGGTAAGCTTAAGGGTAAAAGCAAGGGTAAGGGTAAGGGTAAGGGTAAGGTAAGAGTAAGGGTAAGGGTAAGGGTAAGCTTAAGGGTAAGGGTAAGGGTAAGGGTAAGGGTAAGCTTAAGGGTAAAAGCAAGGGTAAGGGTAAGGGTAAGGGTAAGGGTAAGGGTAAGCTTAAGGGTGAGGGTAAGGGTAAGGGTAAGGGTAAGCTTAAGGGTAAAAGCAAGGGTAAGGTTAAGGGTAAGGGTAAGGGTAAGGGTAAGTGTAAGCTTAAGGGTAAGGGTAAGGGTAAGGGTAAGGGTAAGCTTAAGGGTAAAAGCAAGGGTAAGGGTAAGGGTAAGGGTAAGGGTAAGGGTAAGGGTAAGTGTAAGGGTAAGGGTAAGGGTAAGGGTAAGGGTAAGGGTAAGGGTAAGGGTAAGGGTAAGCTTAAGGGTAAGGGTAAGGGTAAGGGTAAGCTTAAGTGTAAAAGCAAGGGTAAGGGTAAGGGTAAGGGTAAGGGTAAGCTTAAGGGTAAAAGCAAGGGTAAGGGTAAGGGTAAGGGTAAGGGTAAGGGTAAGGGTAAGGGTAAGGTTAAGGGTAAGGGTAAGAGTAAGGGTAAGCTTAAGGGTAAGGGTAAGTGTAAGGGTAAGCTTAAGGGTAAAAGCAAGGGTAAGGGTAAGGGTAAGGGTAAGGGTGAGGGTAAAGGTAAGGGTAAGCCTAAGGGTAAAAGCAAGGGTAAGGGTAAGGGTAAGGGTAAGGGTAAGGGTAAGGGTAAGGGTAAGGGTAAGGGTAAGGGTAAGGGTAAGGGTAAGCTTAAGGCTAAAAGCAAGGGTAAGGGTAAGGGTAAGGGTAAGGGTAAGGGTAAGGGTAAGGGTAAGGGTAAGGGTAAGGGTAAGGGTAAGCTTAAGGGTAAAAGCAAGGGTAAGGGTAAGGGTAAGGGTAAGGGTAAGGGTAAGGGTAAGGGTAAGGGTAAGGGTAAGGGTAAGGGTAAGGGTAAGGGTAAGGGTAAGGGTAAGGGTAAGGGTAAGGGTAAGGGTAAGCTTAAGGGTAAAAGCAAGGGTAAGGGTAAGGGTAAGGGTAAGGGTAAGGGTTAGGGTAAGGGTAAAGGTAAGGGTAAGCCTAAGGGTAAAAGCAAGGGTAAGGGTAAGGGTAAGGGTAAGGGTAAGGGTAAGGGTAAGGGTAAGGGTAAGAGTAAGGGTAAGGGTAAGGGTAAGCTTAAGGGTAAAAGCAAGGGTAAGGGTAAGGGTAAGGGTAAGGGTAAGCCTAAGGGTAAAAGCAAGGGTAAGGGTAAGGTTAAGGGTAAGGGTAAGGGTAAGCTTAAGGGTAAAAGCAAGGGTAAGGGTAAGGGTAAGGGTAAGGGTAAGGGTAAGCTTAAGGGTAAAAGCAAGGGTAAGGGTAAGGGTGAGGGTAAGGGTAATTGTAAGGGTAAGGGTAAAGGTAAGGGTAAGCCTAAGAGTAAAAGCAAGGGTAAGGGTAAGGGTAAGGGTAAGGGTAAGGGTAAGGGTAAGCTTAAGGGTAAAAGCAAGGGTAAGGATAAGGGTAAGGGTCAGGGTAAGGGTAAGGGTAAGGGTAAGGGTAAGGGTAAGGGTAAGGGTAAGGGTAAGCTTAAGGGTAAAAGCAAGGGTAAGGGTAAGGGTAAGGGTAAGGGTAAGGGTAAGGGTAAGGGTAAGGGTAAGGGTAAGGGTAAGGGTAAGGGTAAGGGTAAGGGTAAGGGTAAGGGTAAGGGTAAGCTTAAGGGTAAAAGCAAGGGTAAGGGTTAGGGTAAGGGTAAGGGTAAGGGTAAGGGTAAGGGTAAGCTTAAGGGTAATAGCAAGGGTAAGGGTAAGGGTAAGGGTAAGGGTAAGGGTAAGGGTAAGGGTAAGGGTAAGGGTAAAGGTAAGGGTAAGCCTAAGGGTAAAAGCAAGGGTAAGGGTAAGGGTAAGGGTAAGGGTAAGGGTAAGGGTAAGGGTAAGGGTAAGGGTAAGGGTAAGGGTAAGGGTAAGGGTAAGGGTAAGGGTAAGCTTAAGGGTATATGCAAGGGTAAGGGTAAGGGTAAGGGTGAGGGTAAGGGTAAGCCTAAGGGTAAAAGCAAGGGTAAGGGTAAGGGTAAGGGTAAGGGTAAGGGTAAGGGTAAGGGTAAGGGTAAGGGTAAGGTAAGGGTAAGAGTAAGGGTAAGGGAAAGGGTAAGCTTAAGGGTAAAAGCAAGGGTAAGGGTAAGGGTAAGGGTAAGGGTAAGCCTAAGGGTAAAAGCAAGGGTAAGGGTAAGGTTAAGGGTAAGGGTAAGGGTAAGCTTAAGGGTAAAAGCAAGGGTAAGGGTAAGGGTAAGGGTAAGGGTAAGGGTAAGCTTAAGGGTAAAAGCAAGGGTAAGGGTAAGGGTGAGGGTAAGGGTAATTGTAAGGGTAAGGGTAAAGGTAAGGGTAAGCCTAAGAGTAAAAGCAAGGGTAAGGGTAAGGGTAAGGGTAAGGGTAAGGGTAAGGGTAAGGGTAAGGGTAAGGGTAAGGGTAAGGGTAAGCTTAAGGGTAAAAGCAAGGGTAAGGATAAGGGTAAGGGTAAGGGTAAGGGTAAGGGTAAGGGTAAGGGTAAGCTTAAGGGTAAAAGCAAGGGTAAGGGTAAGGGTAAGGGTAAGGGTAAGGGTAAGGGTAAGGGTAAGGGTAAGGGTAAGGGTAAGGGTAAGGGTAAGCTTAAGGGTAAAAGCAAGGGTAAGGGTTAGGGTAAGGGTAAGGGTAAGGGTAAGGGTAAGGGTAAGCCTAAGGGTAATAGCAAGGGTAAGGGTAAGGGTAAGGGTAAGGGTAAGGGTAAGGGTAAGGGTAAGGGTAAAGGTAAGGGTAAGCCTAAGGGTAAAAGCAAGGGTAAGGGTAAGGGTAAGGGTAAGGGTAAGGGTAAGGGTAAGGGTAAGGGTAAGGGTAAGGGTAAGGGTAAGGGTAAGGGTAAGGGTAAGGGTAAGGGTAAGCTTAAGGGTATATGCAAGGGTAAGGGTAAGGGTAAGGGTGAGGGTAAGGGTAAGGGTAAGGGTAAGGGTAAGCTTAAGGGTAAAAGCAAGGGTAAGGGTAAGGGTAAGGGTAAGGGTAAGGGTAAGGGTAAGGGTAAGCTTAAGGGTAAAAGCAAGGGTAAAGGTAAGGGTAAGGGTAAGGGTAAGGGTAAGGGTAAGGGTAAGGGTAAGGGTAAGGGTAAGGGTAAGGGTAAAGGTAAGGTTAAGCCTAAGGGTAAAAGCAAGGGTAAGGGTAAGGGTAAGGGTAAGGGTAAGGGTAAGGGTAAGGGTAAGGGTAAGGGTAAGGGTAAGGGTTAGGGTAAGGGTAAGGGTAAGCTTAAGGGTAAAAGCAAGGGTAAGGGTAAGGGTAAGCGTAAGGGTAAGCCTAAGGGTAAAAGCAAGGGTAAGAGTAAGGGTAAGGGTAAGGGTAAGGGTAAGCTTAAGGGTAAAAGCAAGGGTATGGGTAAGGGTAAGGGTAAGGGTAAGGGTAAGGGTAAGGGTAAGGGTAAGGGTAAGGGTAAGCTTAAGGGTAAAAGCAAGGGTAAGGGTAAGGGTAAGGGTAAGGGTAAGGGTAAGGGTAAGGGTAAAGGTAAGGGTAAGCCTAAGGGTCAAAGCAAGGGTAAGGGTAAGGGTAAGGGTAAGGGTAAGGGTAAGGGTAAGGGTAAGGGTAAGGGTAAGGGTAAGGGTAAGGGTAAGGGTAAGCTTAAGGGTAAAAGCAAGGGTAAGGGTAAGGGTGAGGGTAAGGGTAAGGGTAAGGGTAAGGGTAAGGGTAAGGGTAAGGGTAAGGGTAAGGGTAAGGGTAAGCTTAAGGGTAAGGGTAAGGGTAAGGGTAAGGGTAAGGGTAAGCCTAAGGGTAAAAGCAAGGGTAAGTGTAAGGGTCAGGGTAAGGGTAAGGGTAAGCTTGAGGGTAAAAGCAAGGGTAAGGGTAAGGGTAAGGGTAAGGGTAAGGGTAAGGGTAAGCTTAAGGGTAAAAGCAAGGGTAAGGGTAAGGGTAAGGGTAAGGGTAAGGGTAAGGGTAAGGCTAAAGGTAAGGGTAAGCCTAAGGGTAAAAGCAAGGGTAAGGGTAAGGGTAAGGGTAAGGGTAAGGGTAAGGGTAAGGGTAAGGGTAAGGGTAAGGGTAAGGGTAAGGGTAAGGGTAAAGGTAAGGGTAAGGGTAAGCTTAAGGGTAAAAGCAAGGGTAAGGGTAAGGGTAAGGGTAAGGGTAAGGGTAAGGGTAAGGGTAAGGGTAAGCTTAAGGGTAAAAGCAAGGGTAAGGGTAAGGGTAAGGGTAAGGGTAAGGGTAAGGGTAAGGGTAAGGGTGAGGGTAAGGGTAAGGGTAAGGGTAAGGGTAAGGGTAAGCTTAAGGGTAAAAGCAATGGTAAGGGTAAGGGTAAGGGTAAGGGTAAGGGTAAGGGTAAGGGTAAGGGTAAGCTTAAGGGTAAAAGCAAGGGTAAGGGTAAGGGTAAGGGTAAGGGTAAGGGTAAGGGTAATGGTAAGGGTAAAGGTAAGGGTAAGCCTAAGGGTAAAAGCAAGAGTAAGGGTAAGGGTAAGGGTAAGGGTAAGGATAAGGTTAAGGGTAAGGGTTAGGGTAAGGGTAAGGGTAAGGGTAAGGGTAAGGGTTAGCTTAAGGGTAAAAGCAAGGGTAAGGGTAAGGGTAAGGGTAAGGGTAAGGGTAAGGGTAAGGGTAAGGGTAAGCTTAAGGGTAAGGGTAAGGGTAAGGGTAAGGGTAAGCTTAAGGGTAAAAGCAAGGGTAAGGGTAAGGGTAAGGAAAAGGGTAAGGGTAAGCTTAAGGGTAAAAGCAAGGGTAAGGGTAAGGGTAAGGGTAAGGGTAAGGGTTAGGGTAAGGGTAAGCTTAAGGGTAAGGGTAAGGGTAAGGGTAAGGGTAAGCTTAAGGGTAAAAGCAAGGGTAAGGGTCAGGGTAAGGGTAAGTGTAAGGGTAAGAGTAAGGGTAAGGGTAAGGGTGAGCTTAAGGGTAAAAGCAAGTGTAAGGGTAAGGTTAAGGGTAAGGGTAAGGGTAAGGGTAAGGGTAAGGGTTAGCTTAAGGGTAAAAGCAAGGGTAAGGGTAAGGGTAAGGGTAAGGGTAAGGGTAAGGGTAAGGGTAAGGGTAAGGGTAAAGGTAAGGGTAAGCCTAAGGGTAAAAGCAAGGGTAAGGGTAAGGGTAAGGGTAAGGGTAAGAGTAAGGGTAAGGGTAAGGGTAAGGGTAAGCTTAAGGGTAAAAGCAAGGGTAAGGGTAAGGGTAAGGGTAAGGGTAAGCCTAAGGGTAAAAGCAAGGGTAAGGGTAAGGGTAAGCTTAAGGGTAAAAGCAAGGGTAAGGGTAAGGGTAAGGGTAAGGGTAAGGGTAAGGGTAAGCTTAAGGGTAAAAGCAAGGGTAAGGGTAAGGGTAAGGGTAAGGGTAAGGGTAAGGGTAAGGGTAAGCTTAAGGGTAAAAGCAAGGGTAAGGGTAAGGGTAAGGGTAAGGGTAAGGGTAAAGGTAAGGGTAAGCCTAAGGGTAAAAGCAAGGGTAAGGGTAAGGGTAAGGGTAAGGGTAAGGGTTAGGGTAAGGGTAAGGGTAAGGGTAAGAGTAAGGGTAAGGGTAAGGGTAAGGGTAAGGGTAAGGGTAAGGGTAAGGGTAAGGGTAAGCTTAAGGGTAAAAGCAAGGGTAAGGGTAAGGGAAAGGGTAAGGGTAAGCCTAAGGGTAAAAGCAAGGGTAATGGTAAGGGTAAGGGTAAGGGTAAGGGTAAGCTTAAGGGTAAAAGCAAGAGTAAGGGTAAGGGTAAGGGTAAGGGTAAGGGTAAGGGTAAGCTTAAGGGTAAAAGCAAGGGTAAGGGTAAAGGTAAGGGTAAGGGTAAGGGTAAGGGTAAGGGTAAGGGTAAGGGTAAGGGTAAGGGTAAGCCTAAGGGTAAAAGCAAGGGTAAGGGTAAGGGTAAGGGTAAGGGTAAGGGTAAGGTTAAGGGTTAGGGTAAGGGTAAGCTTAAGGGTAAAAGCAAGGGTAAGGGTAAGGGTAAGGGTAAGGGTAAGGGTAAGGGTAAGGGTAAGGGTAAGGGTAAGGGTAAGGGTAAGGGTAAGGGTAAGGGTAAGGGTAAGGGTAAGGGTAAGGGTAAGGGTAAGGGTAAGGGTAAGGGTAAGGGTAAGGGTAAGCTTAAGGGTAAGGGTAAGGGTAAGGGTAAGCTTAAGGGTAAAAGCAAGGGTAAGGGTAAGGGTAAGGGTAAGGGTAAGCTTAAGGGTAAAATCAAGGGTAAGGGTAAGGGTAAGGGTAAGGGTAAGGGTAAGGGTAAGGGTAAGGGTAAGGGTAAGGGTAAGGGTAAGCTTAAGGGTAAGGGTAAGGGTAAGGGTAAGGGTAAGCTTAAGGGTAAAAGCAAGGGTAAGGGTAAGGGTAAGGGTAAGGGTAAGGGTAAGGGTAAGCTTAAGGGTAAGGGTAAGGGTAAGGGTAAGGGTAAGCTTAAGGGTAAAAGCAAGGGTAAGGGTAAGGGTGAGGGTAAGGGTAAGGGTAAGGGTAAGGGTAAGGGTAAGGGTAAGCTTAAGGGTAAGGGTAAGGGTAAGGGTAAGGGTAAGCTTAAGGGTAAAAGCAAGGGTAAGGGTAAGGGTAAGGGTAAGGGTAAGGGTAAGGGTAAGGGTAAGGGTAGGGGTAAGGGTAAGGGTAAGGGTAAGGGTAAGGGTAAGGGTAAGGGAAAGCTTAAGGGTAAGGGTAAGGGTAAGGGTAAGGGTAAGCTTAAGGGTAAACGCAAGGGTAAGGTTAAGGGTAAGGGTAAGGGTAAGGGTAAGCTTAAGGGTAAAAGCAAGGGTAAGGGTAAGGGTAAGGGTAAGGGTAAGGGTAAGGGTAAGGGTAAGGGTAAGGGTAAGGGTAAGGGTAAGCTTAAGGGTAAGGGTAAGGGTAAGGGTAAGGGTAAGCTTAAGGGTAAAAGCAAGGCTAAGGGTAAGGGTAAGGGTAAGGGTAAGGGTAAAGGTAAGGGTAAGCCTAAGGGTAAAAGCAAGGATAAGGGTAAGGGTAAGGGTAAGGGTAAGGGTAAGGGTAAGGGTAAGGGTAAGGGTAAGGGTAAGGGTAAGCTTAAGGGTAAAAGCAAGGGTAAGGGTAAGGGTAAGGGTAAGGGTAAGGGTAAGGGTAAGGGTAAGGGTAAGGGTAAGGGTAAGGGTAAGCTTAAGGGTAAAAGCAAGGGTAAGGGTAAGGGTAAGGGTAAGGGTAAGGGTAAGGGTAAGCTTAAGGGTAAAAGCAAGGGTAAGGGTAAGGGTAAGGGTAAGGGTAAGGGTAAGGGTAAGGGTTAGGGTAAGGGTAAAGGTAAGGGTAAGCCTAAGGGTAAAAGCAAGGGTAAGGGTAAGGGTAAGGGTAAGGGTAAGGGTAAGGGTAAGGGTAAGGGTAAGGGTAAGGGTAAGGGTAAGGGTAAGGGTAAGGGTAAGGGTAAGGGTAAAGGTAAGAGTAAGGGTAAGGGTAAGGGTAAGCTTAAGGGTAAAAGCAAGGGTAAGGGTAAGGGTAAGGGTAAGGGTAAGCCTAAGGGTAAAAGCAAGGGTAAGGGTAAGGGTAAGGGTAAGGGTAAGGGTAAGCTCAAGGGTAAAAGCAAGGGTAAGGGTAAGGGTAAGGGTAAGGGTAAGGGTAAGGGTAAGCTTAAGGGTAAAAGCAAGGGTAAGGGTAAGGGTAAGGGTAAGGGTAAGGGTAAGGGTAAGGGTAAAGGTAAGGGTAAGCCTAAGGGTAAAAGCAAGGGTAAGGGTAAGGGTAAGGGTAAGGGTAAGGGTAAGCTTAAGGGTAAAAGCAAGGGTAAGGGTAAGGGTAAGGGTAAGGGTAAGGGTTAGGGTAAGGGTAAGGGTAAGGGTAAGCTTAAGGGTAAAAGCAAGGGTAAGGGTAAGGGTAAGGGTAAGGGTAAGGGTAAGGGTAAGGGTAAATGTAAGGGTAAAGGTAAGGGTAAGGGTAAGGGTAAGGGTAAGGGTAAGGGTAAGGGTAAGCTTAAGGGTAAAAGCCAGGGTAAGGGTTAGGGTAAGGGTAAGGGTAAGGGTAAGGGTAAGGGTAAGCTTAAGGGTAAAAGCAAGGGTAAGGGTAAGGGTAAGGGTAAGGGTAAGGGTAAGGGTAAGGGTAAGGGTAAGGGTAAGCTTAAGGGTAAAAGCAAGGGTAAGGGTAAGGGTAAGGGTAAGGGTAAGGGTAAGGGTAAGGGTAAGGGTAAGGGTAAGGGTAAGGGTAAGGGTAAGGGTAAGCTTAAGGGTAAAAGCAAGGGTGAGGGTAAGGGAAAGGGTAAGGGTAAGCCTAAGGGTAAAAGCAAGGGTAAGGGTAAGGGTAAGGGTAAGGGTAAGCTTAAGGGTAAAAGCAAGAGTAAGGGTAAGGGTAAGGGTAAGGGTAAGGGTAAGGGTAAGCTTAAGGGTAAAAGCAAGGGTAAGGGTAAAGGTAAGGGTAAGGGTAAGGGTAAGGGTAAGGGTAAGGGTAAGGGTAAGGGTAAGGGTAAGCCTAAGGGTAAAAGCAAGGGTAAGGGTAAGGGTAAGGGTAAGGGTAAGGGTAAGGTTAAGGGTAAGGGTAAGGGTAAGCTTAAGGGTAAAAGCAAGGGTAAGGGTAAGGGTAAGGGTAAGGGTAAGGGTAAGGGTAAGGGTAAGGGTAAGGGTAAGGGTAAGGGTAAGGGTAAGGGTAAGGGTAAGGGTAAGGGTAAGGGTAAGGGTAAGGGTAAGGGTAAGGGTAAGGGTAAGCTTAAGGGTAAAAGCAAGGGTAAGGGTAAGGGTAAGGGTAAGGGTAAGGGTAAGGGTAAGGGTAAGGGTAAGGGTAGGGGTAAGGGTAAGGGTAAGGGTAAGGGTAAGGGTAAGGGTAAGGGAAAGCTTAAGGGTAAGGGTAAGGGTAAGGGTAAGGGTAAGCTTAAGGGTAAACGCAAGGGTAAGGTTAAGGGTAAGGGTAAGGGTAAGGGTAAGCTTAAGGGTAAAAGCAAGGGTAAGGGTAAGGGTAAGGGTAAGGGTAAGGGTAAGGGTAAGGGTAAGGGTAAGGGTAAGCTTAAGGGTAAGGGTAAGGGTAAGGGTAAGGGTAAGCTTAAGGGTAAAAGCAAGGGTAAGGGTAAGGGTAAGGGTAAGGGTAAGGGTAAAGGTAAGGGTAAGCCTAAGGGTAAAAGCAAGGATAAGGGTAAGGGTAAGGGTAAGGGTAAGGGTAAGGGTAAGGGTAAGGGTAAGGGTAAGGGTAAGGGTAAGGGTAAGCTTAAGGGTAAAAGCAAGGGTAAGGGTAAGGGTAAGGGTAAGGGTAAGGGTAAGGGTAAGGGTAAGGGTAAGGGTAAGGGTAAGGGTAAGGGTAAGGGTAAGGGTAAGGGTAAGGGTAAGCTTAAGGGTAAAAGCAAGGGTAAGGGTAAGGGTAAGGGTAAGGGTAAGGGTAAGGGTAAGCTTAAGGGTAAAAGCAAGGGTAAGGGTAAGGGTAAGGGTAAGGGTAAGGGTTAGGGTAAGGGTAAAGGTAAGGGTAAGCCTAAGGGTAAAAGCAAGGGTAAGGGTAAGGGTAAGGGTAAGGGTAAGGGTAAGGGTAAGGGTAAGGGTAAGGGTAAGGGTAAGGGTAAGGGTAAGGGTAAGGGTAAGGGTAAGAGTAAGGGTAAGGGTAAGGGTAAGCTTAAGGGTAAAAGCAAGGGTAATGGTAAGGGTAAGGGTAAGGGTAAGCCTAAGGGTAAAAGCAAGGGTAAGGGTAAGGGTAAGGGTAAGGGTAAGGGTAAGCTCAAGGGTAA
The DNA here is from genome assembly GCA_958510865.1 of Myrrha octodecimguttata. Taxonomy (NCBI): domain Eukaryota; kingdom Metazoa; phylum Arthropoda; class Insecta; order Coleoptera; family Coccinellidae; genus Myrrha; species Myrrha octodecimguttata. The sequence goes on along the minus strand of CAUEHS010000020.1, from coordinate 7,617 downwards.
AAGCAAGGGTAAGGGTAAGGGTAAGGGTAAGGGTAAGGGTAAGGGTAAGCTTAAGGGTAAAAGCAAGGGTAAGGGTAAGGGTAAGGGTAAGGGTAAGGGTAAGGGTAAGGGTAAGGGTAAAGGTAAGGGTAAGCCTAAGGGTAAAAGCAAGGGTAAGGGTAAGGGTAAGGGTAAGGGTAAGGGTAAGGGTAAGGGTAAGGATAAGGGTAAGCTTAAGGGTAAAAGCAAGGGTAAGGGTAAGGGTAAGGGTAAGGGTAAGGGTAAGGGTAAGGGTTAGGGTAAGGGTAAGGGTAAGGGTAAGCTTAAGGGTAAAAGCAAGGGTAAGGGTAAGGGTAAGGGTAAGGGTAAGGGTAAGGGTAAGGGTAAGGGTAAGGGTAAAGGTAAGGGTAAGGGTAAGGGTAAGGGTAAGGGTAAGGGTAAGGGTAAGCTTAAGGGTAAAAGCAAGAGTAAGGGTTAGGGTAAGGGTAAGGGTAAGGGTAAGGGTAAGGGTAAGCTTAAGGCTAAAAGCAAGGGTAAGGGTAAGGGTAAGGGTAAGGGTAAGGGTAAGGGTAAGGGTAAGGGTAAGGGTAAGGGTAAGGGTAAGGGTAAGCTTAAGGGTAAAAGCAAGGGTAAGGGTAAGGGTAAGGGTAAGGGTAAGGGTAAGGGTGAGGGTAAGCTTAAGGGTAAAAGCAAGGGTAAGGGTAAGGGTAAGGATAAGGGTAAGGGTTAGGGTAAGGGTAAAGGTAAGGGTAAGCCCCTTACCCTAAGGGTAAAAGCAAGGGTAAGGGTAAGGGTAAGGGTAAGGGTAAGGGTAAGCTTAAGGGTAAAAGCAAGGGTAAGGGTAAGGGTAAGGGTAAGGGTAAGGGTAAGGGTAAGCTTAAGGGTAAAAGCAAGGGTAAGGGTAAGGGTAAGGGTAAGGGTAAGGGTAAGGGTAAGGGTAAGGGTAAGGGTAAAGGTAAGGTTAAGCCTAAGGGTAAAAGCAAGGGTAAGGGTAAGGGTAAGGGTAAGGGTAAGCTTAAGGGTAAAAGCAAGGGTAAGGGTAAGGGTAAGGGTAAGGGTAAGGGTAAGGGTAAGGGTAAGGGTAAGGGTAAGGGTAAGGGTAAGCTTAAGGGTAAAAGCAAGGGTAAGGGTAAGGGTAAGGGTAAGGGTAAGGGTAAGGGTAAGGGTAAGGGTAAGGGTAAGGGTAAGGGTAAGGGTAAGGGTAAGGGTAAGGGTAAGCTAAAGGGTAAAAGCAAGGGTAAGGGTTAGGGTAAGGGTAAGGGTAAGGGTAAGGGTAAGGGTAAGCTTAAGGGTAAAAGCAAGGGTAAGGGTAAGGGTAAGGGTAAGGGTAAGGGTAAGGGTAAGGGTAAGGGTAAGGGTAAGGGTAAGGGTAAGGGTAAGGGTAAAGGTAAGGGTAAGCCTAAGGGTAAAAGCAAGGGTAAGGGTAAGGGTAAGGGTAAGGGTAAGGGTAAGGGTAAGGGTAAGGGTAAGGGTAAGGGTAAGGGTAAGGGTAAGCTTAAGGGTATAAGCAAGGGTAAGGGTAAGGGTAAGGGTGAGGGTAAGGGTAAGGGTAAGGGTAAGGGTAAGGGTAAGCTTAAGGGTAAAAGCAATGGTAAGGGTAAGGGTTAGGGTAAGGGTAAGGGTAAGCTTAAGGGTAAAAGCAAGGATAAGGGTAAGGGTAAGGGTAAGGGTAAGGGTAAGGGTAAGGGTAAGGGTAAGGGTAAGGGTAAGGGTAAGGGTAAAGGTAAGGGTAAGCCTAAGGGTAGAAGCAAGGGTAAGGGTAAGGGTAAGGGTAAGGGTAAGGGTAAGGGTAAGGGTAAGGGTAAGGGTAAGGGTAAGGGTAAGGGTAAGGGTAAGGGTAAGGGTAAGGGTAAGTGTAAGGGTAAGCTTAAGGGTAAAAGCAAGGGTAAGGGTAAGGGTAAGGGTAAGGGTAAGCCTAAGGGTAAAAGCAAGGGTAAGGGTAAGGGTAAGGGTAAGGGTAAGGGTAAGCTTAAGGGTAAAAGCAAGGGTAAGGGTAAGGGTAAGGGTAAGGGTAAGGGTAAGGGTAAGGGTAAGCTTAAGGGTAAAAGCAAGGGTAAGGGTAAGGGTAAGGGTAAGGGTAAGGGTAAGGGTAAAGGTAAGGGTAAGCCTAAGGCTAAAAGCAAGGGTAAGGGTAAGGGTAAGGGTAAGGGTAAGGGTAAGGGTAAGGGTAAGGGTAAGGGTAAGGGTAAGGGTTAGGGTAAGGGTAAGGGTAAGGGTAAGGGTAAGGGTAAGGGTAAGGGTAAGGGTAAGGGTAAGGGTAAGGGTAAGGGTAAGGGTAAGGGTAAGGGTAAGGGTAAGGGTAAGGGTAAGCTTAAGGGTAAAAGCAAGGGTAAGGGTAAGGGTAAGGGTAAGCTTAAGGGTGAAAGCAAGGGTAAGGGTAAGGGTAAGGGTAAGGGTAAGGGTAAGGGTAAGGGTAAGCTTAAGGGTAAAAGCAAGAGTAAGGGTAAGGGTAAGGGTAAGCTTAAGGGTAAAAGCAAGGGTAAGGGTAAGGGTAAGGGTAAGGGTAAGGGTAAGGGTAAGGGTAAGGGTAAAGGTAAGGGTAAGCCTAAGGGTAAAAGCAAGGGTAAGGGTAAGGGTAAGGGTAAGGGTAAGGGTAAGGGTAAGGGTAAGGGTAAGGGTAAGGGTAAGGGTAAGGGTAAGCTTAAGGGTAAAAGCAAGGGTGAGGGTAAGGGTAAGGGTAAGGGTAAGGGTAAGGGTAAGGGTAAGGGTAAGGGTAAGGGTAAGGGTAAGGGTAAGGGTAAGGGTAAGGGTAAGGGTAAGGGTAAGGGTAAGCCTAAGGGTAAAAGCAAGGGTAAGGGTAAGGGTAAGGGTAAGGGTAAGGGTAAGCTTAAGGGTAAAAGCAAGGGTAAGGGTAAGGGTAAGGGTAAGGGTAAGGGTAAGGGTAAGGGTAAGGGTAAGCTTAAGGGTAAAAGCAAGGGTAAGGGTAAGGGTAAGGGTAAGGGTAAGGGTAAGGGTAAGGGTAAGGGTAAGGGTAAAGGTAAGGGTAAGCCTAAGGGTAAAAGCAAGGGTATGGGTAAGGGTAAGGGTAAGGGTAAGGGTAAGGGTAAGGGTAAGGGTAAGGGTAAGGGTAAGGGTAAGGGTAAGGGTAAGGGTAAGGGTAAGGGTAAGGGTAAGCTTAAGGGTAAAAGCAAGGGTAAGGGTAAGGGTAAGGGTAAGGGTAAGGGTAAGGGTAAGGGTAAGGGTAAGGGTAAGGGTAAGGGTAAGGGTAAGGGTAAGCTTAAGGGTAAAAGCAAGGGTAAGAGTAAGGGTAAGGGTAAGGGTAAGGGTAAGGGTAAGGGTAAGGGTAAGGGTAAGGGTTAGGGTAAGGGGAAGCTTAAGGGTAAAAGCAAGGGTAAGGGTAAGGGTAAGGGTAAGGGTAAGGGTAAGGGTAAGGGTAAGGGTAAGGGTAAGGGTAAGGGTAAGCTTAAGGGTAAAAGCAAGGGTAAGGGTAAGGGTAAGGGTAAGGGTAAGGGTAAGGGTAAGGGTAAGCCTAAGGGTAAAAGCAAGTGTAAGGGTAAGGGTTAAAGCAAGGGTAAGGGTAAGGGTAAGGGTAAGGGTAAGGGTAAGGGTAGGGGTAAGGGTAAGGGTAAGGGTAAGCTTAAGGGTAAAAGCAAGGGTAAGGGTAAGGGTAAGGGTAAGCGTAAGGGTAAGTGTAAGCTTAAGGGTAAAAGCAAGGGTAAGGGTAAGGGTAAGGGTAAAGGTAAGGGTAAGCCTTAGGGTAAAAGCAAGGGTAAGGGTGAAGGGTAAGGGTAAGGGTAAGGGTAAGGGTAAGGGTAAGGGTAAGGGTAAGGGTAAGGGTAAGGGTAAGGGTAAGCTTAAGGGTAAAAGCAAGGGTAAGGGTAAGGGTAAGGGTAAGGGTAAGGGTAAGGGTAAGGGTAAGGGTAAGGGTAAGGGTAAGGGTAAGGGTGAGCTTAAGGGTAAAAGCAAGGGTAAGGGTAAGGATAAGGGTAAGGGTAAGGGTAAGGGTAAGAGTAAGCTTAAGGGTAAAAGCAAGGGTAAGGGTTAGGGTAAGGGTAAGGGTAAGCTTGAGGGTAAAAGCAAGGGTAAGGGTAAGGGTAAGGGTAAGGGTAAAGGTAAGGGTAAGCCTAAGGGTAAAAGCAAGGGTAAGGGTAAGGGTAAGGGTAAGGGTAAGGGTAAGGGTAAGGGTAAGGGTAAGCTTAAGGGTATAAGCAAGGGTAAGGGTAAGGGTAAGGGTGAGGGTAAGGGTAAGGGTAAGGGTAAGCTTAAGGGTAAAAGCAAGGGTAAGGTTAAGGGTAAGGGTAAGGGTAAGGGTAAGGGTAAGGGTAAGGGTAAGGGTAAGGGTAAGCTTAAGGGTAAAAGCAAGGGTAAGGGTAAGGGTAAGGGTAAGGGTAAGGGTAAGGGTAAGGGTAAGGGTAAGGGTAAGGGTAAGGGTAAGGGTAAGGGTAAGGGTAAGGGTAAGGGTAAGGGTAAGGGTAAGGGTAAGGGTAAGGGTAAGGGTAAGGGTAAGGGTAAGGGTAAGGGTAAAGGTAAGGGTAAGCCTAAGGGTAAAAGCAAGGGTAAGGGTAAAGGTAAGGGTAAGGGTAAGGGTAAGGGTAAGGGTAAGGGTAAGGGTAAGGGTAAGGGTAAGGGTAAGGGTAAGCTTAAGGGTAAAAGCAAGGGTAAGGGTGAGGGTAAGGGTAAGGGTAAGCCTAAGGGTAAAACAAGGGTAAGGGTAAGGGTAAGGGTAAGGGTAAGCTTAAGGGTAAAAGCAAGGGTAAGGGTAAGGGTAAGGGTGAGGGTAAGGGTAAGCTTAAGGGTTAAAGCAAGGGTAAGGGTAAGGGTAAGGGTAAGGGTAAGGGTAAGGGTAAAGGTAAGGGTAAGGGTAAGGGTAAGGGTAAGGGTAAGGGTAAGCTTAAGGGTAAAAGCAAGGGTAAGGGTAAGGGTAAGGGTAAGGGTAAGGGTAAGGGTAAGGGTAAGGGTAAGGGTAAGCTTAAGGGTAAAAGCAAGGGTGAGGGTAAGGGTAAGGGTAAGGGTAAGGGTAAGGGTAAGGGTAAGGGTAAGGGTAAGGGTAAGGGTAAGGGTAAGGGTAAGGGTAAGGGTAAGGGTAAGCCTAAGGGTAAAAGCAAGGGTAAGGGTAAGGGTAAGGGTAAGGGTAAGGGTAAGCTTAAGGGTAAAAGCAAGGGTAAGGGAAAGGGTAAGGGTAAGGGTAAGGGTAAGGGTAAGGGTAAGGTAAGCTTAAGGGTAAAAGCAAGGGTAAGGGTAAGGGTAAGGGTAAGGGTAAGGGTAAGGGTAAGGGTAAGGGTAAAGGTAAGGGTAAGCCTAAGGGTAAAAGCAAGGGTATGGGTAAGGGTAAGGGTAAGGGTAAGGGTAAGGGTAAGGGTAAGGGTAAGGGTAAGGGTAAGGGTAAGGGTAAGGGTAAGGGTAAGCTTAAGGTAAAAGCAAGGGTAAGGGTAAGGGAAAGGGTAAGGGTAAGGGTAAGGGTAAGGGTAAGGGTAAGGGTAAGGGTAAGGGTAAGGGTAAGGGTAAGCTTAAGGGTAAAAGCAAGGGTAAGAGTAAGGGTAAGGGTAAGGGTAAGGGTAAGGGTAAGGGTAAGGGTAAGGGTAAGGGTAAGGGTAAGGGTTAGGGTAAGGGTAAGCTTAAGGGTAAAAGCAAGGGTAAGGGTAAGGGTAAGGGTAAGGGTAAGGGTAAGGGTAAGGGTAAGGGTAAGGGTAAGGGTAAGCTTAAGGGTAAAAGCAAGGGTAAGGGTAAGGGTAAGGGTAAGGGTAAGGGTAAGGGTAAGGGTAAGCCTAAGGGTAAAAGCAAGGGTAAGGGTAAGGGTTAAAGCAAGGGTAAGGGTAAGGGTAAGGGTAAGGGTAAGGATAGGGGTAAGGGTAAGGGTAAGGGTAAGCTTAAGGGTAAAAGCAAGGGTAAGGGTAAGGGTAAGGGTAAGGGTAAGGGTAAGTGTAAGCTTAAGGGTAAAAGCAAGGGTAAGGGTAAGGGTAAGGGTAAAGGTAAGGGTAAGCCTTAGGGTAAAAGCAAGGGTAAGGGTAAGGGTAAGGGTAAGGGTAAGGGTAAGGGTAAGGGTAAGGGTAAGCTTAAGGGTAAAAGCAAGGGTAAGGGTAAGGGTAAGGGTAAGGGTAAGGGTAAGGGTAAGGGTAAGGGTAAGCTTAAGGGTAAAAGCAAGGGTAAGGGTAAGGATAAGGGTAAGGGTAAGGGTAAGGGTAAGAGTAAGCTTAAGGGTAAAAGCAAGGGTAAGGGTTAGGGTAAGGGTAAGGGTAAAGGTAAGGGTAAGCCTAAGGGTAAAAGCAAGGGTAAGGGTAAGGGTAAGGGTAAGGGTAAGGGTAAGGGTAAGCTTAAGGGTATAAGCAAGGGTAAGGGTAAGGGTAAGGGTGAGGGTAAGGGTAAGGGTTAGGGTAAGCTTAAGGGTAAAAGCAAGGGTAAGGTTAAGGGTAAGGGTAAGGGTAAGGGTAAGGGTAAGGGTAAGTGTAAGGGTAAGGGTAAGGGTAAGCTTAAGGGTAAAAGCAAGGGTAAGGGTAAGGGTAAGGGTAAGGGTAAGGGTAAGGGTAAGGGTAAGCCTAAGGGTAAAAGCAAGGGTAAGGGTAAAGGTAAGGGTAAGGGTAAGGGTAAGGGTAAGGGTAAGGGTGAGGGTAAGGGTAAGGGTAAGGGTAAGGGTAAGCTTAAGGGTAAAAGCAAGGGTAAGGGTAAGGGTAAGGGTAAGGGTAAGGGTAAGCCTAAGGGTAAAACAAGGGTAAGGGTAAGGGTAAGGGTAAGGGTAAGCTTAAGGGTAAAAGCAAGGGTAAGGGTAAGGGTAAGGGTGAGGGTAAGGGTAAGCTTAAGGGTTAAAGCAAGGGTAAGGGTAAGGGTAAGGGTAAGGGTAAGGGTAAGGGTAAAGGTAAGGGTAAGGGTAAGGGTAAGGGTAAGGGTAAGGGTAAGCTTAAGGGTAAAAGCAAGGGTAAGGGTAAGGGTAAGGGTAAGGGTAAGGGTAAGGGTAAGGGTAAGGGTAAGGGTAAGGGTAAGGGTAAGCTTAAGGGTAAGGGTGAGGGTAAGGGTAAGGGTAAGCTTAAGGGTAAAAGCAAGGGTAAGGGTAAGGGTAAGGGTAAGGGTAAGGGTAAGGGTAAGGGTAAGCTTAAGGGTAAGGGTAAGGGTAAGGGTAAGGGTAAGCTTAAGGGTAAAAGCAAGGGTAAGGGTAAGGGTAAGGGTTAGGGTAAGGGTAAGCTTAAGGGTAAGGGTAAGGGTAAGGGTAAGGGTAAGCTTAAGGGTAAAAGCAAGGGTAAGGGTAAGGGTAAGGGTAAGGGTAAGGGTAAGGGTAAGGGTAAGGGTAAGGGTAAGGGTAAGGGTAAGGGTAAGGGTAAGGGTAAGGGTAAGGGTAAGCTTAAGGGTAAGGGTAAGGGTAAGGGTAAGGGTAAGCTTAAGGGTAAAAGCAAGGGTAAGGGTAAGGGTAAGGGTAAGGGTAAGGGTAAGGGTAAGGGTAAGGGTAAGGGTAAGGGTAAGCTTAAGGGTAAAAGCAAGGGTAAGGGTAAGGGTAAGGGTAAGGGTAAGGGTAAGGGTAAGGGTAAGGGTAAGGGTAAGGGTAAGGGTAAGGGTAAGCTTAAGGGTAAGGGTAAGGGTAAGGGTAAGGGTAAGCTTAAGGTAAAAGCAAGGGTAAGGGTAAGGGTAAGGGTAAGGGTAAGGGTAAGGGTAAGGGTAAGGGTAAGCTTAAGGGTAAAAGTAAGGGTAAGGGTAAGGGTAAGGGTAAGGGTA
>CAUEHS010000019.1:0-67746 GCA_958510865.1 Myrrha octodecimguttata | reverse complement strand
CCCTTACCCTTACCCTTACCCTTACCCTTACCCTTACCCTTACCCTTACCCTTACCCTTAACCTTACCCTTGCTTTTACCCTTAAGCTTACCCTTACCCTTACCCTTACCCTTACCCTTACCCTTGCTTTTACCCTTAAGCTTACCCTTACCCTTACCCTTACCCTAACCCTTAAGCTTTCCTTACCCTTACCCTTACCCTTACCCTTACCCTTACCCCTTACCCTTACCCTTACCCTTAACCTTACCCTTGCTTTTACCCTTAAGCTTACCCTTACCCTTACCCTTACCCTTACCCTTAAGCTTACCCTTACCCTTACCCTTACCCTTACCCTTACCCTTACCCTTACCCTTACCCTTACCCTTAACCTTACCCTTGCTTTTACCCTTAAGCTTACCCTTACCCTTACCCTTACCCTTACCCTTACCCTTGCTTTTACCCTTAGGCTTACCCTTACCTTTACCCTTACCCTTACCCATACCCTTACCCTTACCCTTGCTTTTACCCTTAAGCTTACCCTTACCCTTACCCTTACCCTTACCCTTAAGCTTACCCTTACCCTTACCCTTACCCTTACCCTTACCCTTACCCTTACCCTTACCCTTACCCTTAACCTTACCCTTGCTTTTACCCTTAAGCTTACCCTTACCCTTACCCTTACCCTTACCCTTACCCTTGCTTTTACCCTTAAGCTCACCCTTACCCTTACCCTTACCCTTACCCTTAAGCTTTCCCTTACCCTTACCCTTACCCTTACCCTTACCCTTACCCTTACCCTTACCCTTACCCTTACCCTTACCCTTACCCTTACCCTTACCCTTACCCTTACCCTTACCCTTACCCTTACCCTTACCCTTACCCTTACCCTTACCCTTACCCTTACCCTTACCCTTACCCTTACCCTTACCCTTGCTTTTACCCTTAAGCTTACCCTTACCCTTACCCTTACCCTTACCCTTAAGCTTACCCTTACCCTTACCCTTACCCTTACCCTCACCCTTACCCTTACCCTTGCTTTTACCCTTAAGCTTACCCTTACCCTTACCCTTACCCTTACCCTTAAGCTTACCCTTACCCTTACCCTTACCCTTACCCTTACCCTTACCCTTACCCTTGCTTTTACCCTTAAGCTTACCCTTACCCTTACCCTTACCCTTACCCTTAAGCTTACCCTTACCCTTACCCTTACCCTTACCCTTACCCTTACCCTTACCCTTACCCTTACCCTTACCCTTGCTTTTACCCTTAAGCTTACCCTTACCCTTACCCTTACCCTTACCCTTACCCTTACCCTTACCCTTACCCTTACCCTTACCCTTACCCTTACCCTTACCCTTACCCTTACCCTAACCCTTACCCTTACCCTTACCCTTACCCTTACCCTTACCCTTGCTTTTACCCTTAGGCTTACCCTTACCTTTACCCTTACCCTTACCCTTACCCTTACCCTTACCCTTGCTTTTACCCTTAAGCTTACCCTTACCCTTACCCTTACCCTTACCCTTACCCTTACCCTTACCCTTACCCTTACCCTTACCCTTACCCTTACCCTTGCTTTTACCCTTAAACTTACCCTTACCCTTACCCTTACCCTTACCCTTACCCTTACCCTTACCCTTACCCTCACCCTTGCTTTTACCCTTAAGCTTACCCTTACCCTTACCCTTACCCTTACCCTTACCCTTACCCTTGCTTTTACCCTTAAGCTTACCCTTACCCTTACCCTTACCCTTACCCTTACCCTTGCTTTTACCCTTAGGCTTACCCTTACGCTTACCCTTACCCTTACCCCTGCTTTTACCCTTAAGCTTACCCTTACCCTTACCCTTACTCTTACCCTTACCCTTACCCTTACCCTTACCCTTACCCTTGCTTTTACCCTTAGGCTTACCCTTACCTTTACCCTTACCCTTACCCTTACCCTTACCCTTACCCTTACCCTTACCCTTACCCTTACCCTTGCTTTTACCCTTAAGCTAACCCTTACCCTTACCCTTACCCTTACCCTTACCCTTAACCTTACCCTTACCCTTGCTTTTACCCTTAAGCTCACCCTTACCCTTACCCTTACCCTTACCCTTACACTTACCCTTACCCTGACCCTTACCCTTGCTTTTACCCTTATGCTTACCCTTACTCTTACCCTTACCCTTACCCTTAAGCTTACCCTTACCCTTACCCTTACCCTTACCCTTAACCTTACCCTTACCCTTACCCTTGCTTTTACCCTTAAGCTTACCCTTACCCTTACCCTTACCCTTACCCTTACCCTTGCTTTTACCCTTAAGCTTACCCTTACCCTTACCCTTAACCTTAAGCTTACCCTTACCCTTACCCTTACCCTTACCCTTACCCTTACCCTTACCCTTGCTTTTACCCTTAAGCTTACCCTTACCCTTACCCTTACCCTTACCCTTACCCTAACCCTTACCCTTAACCTTACCCTTACCCTTACCCTTACCCTTACCCTTACCCTTACCCTTACCCTTACCCTTACCCTTGCTTTTACCCTTAGGCTTACCCTTACCTTTACCCTTACCATTACCCTTACCCTTACCCTTACCCTTACCCTTACCCTTACCCTTACCCTTACCCTTGCTTTTACCCTTAACCTTACCCTTACCCTTACCCTTACCCTTACCCTTACCCTTACCCTTACCCTTACCCTTACCCTTACCCTTACCCTTACCCTTGCTTTTACCCTTAAGCTTACCCTTACCCTTACCCTTACCCTTACCCTTACCCTTACCCTTACCCTTACCCTTACCCTTACCCTTACCCTTACCCTTACCCTTGCTTTTACCCTTAAGCTTACCCTTACCCTTACCCTTACTCTTACCCTTACCCTTACCCTTACCCTTACCCTTGCTTTTACCCTTAAGCTTACCCTTACCCTTACCTTTACCCTTACCCTTACCCTTACCCTTACCCTTACCCTTACCCTTACTCTTACCCTTACCCTTACCCTTACCCTTGCTTTTACCCTTAGGCTTACCCTTACCTTTAGCCTTACCCTTACCCTTACCCTTACCCTTACCCTTACCCTTACCCTTGCTTTTACCCTTAAGCTTACCCTTACCCTTACCCTTACCCTTACCCTTACCCTTACCCTTACCCTTACCCTTGCTTTTACCCCTTAGCTTACCCTTACCCTTACCCTTACCCTTACACTTACCCTTGCTTTTACCCTTAGGCTTACCCTTACCCTTACCCTTACCCTTACCCTTAAGCTTACCCTTACCCTTACCCTTACCCTTACCCTCACCCTTACCCTTACCCTTACCCTTACCCTTACCCTTACCCTTACCCTTACCCTTACCCTTGCTTTTACCCTTAAGCTTACCCTTACCCTTACCCTTACTCTTACCCTTACCCTTACCCTTACCCTTACCATTACCCTTGCTTTGACCCTTAGGCTTACCCTTACCTTTACCCTTACCCTTACCCTTACCCTTACCCTTACCCTTACCCTTACCCTTACCCTTACCCTTGCTTTTACCCTTAAGCTTACCCTTACCCTTACCCTTACCCTTACCCTTACCCTTACCCTTACCCTTGCTTTTACCCTTAAGCTTACCCTTACCCTTACCCTTACCCTTACCCTTACCCTTACCCTTGCTTTTACCCTTAGGCTTACCCTTACCCTTACCCTTACCCTTACCCTTGCTTTTACCCTTAAGCTTACCCTTACCCTTACCCTTACCCTTACCCTTACCCTTACCCTTACCCTTACCCTTACCCTTACCCTTACCCTTACCCTTACCCTTACCCTTACCCTTACCCTTACCCTTACCCTTGCTTTTACCCTTAGGCTTAACCTTACCTTTACCCTTACCCTTACCCTTACCCTTACCCTTACTCTTACCCTTACCCTTACCCTTACCCTTACCCTTACCCTTACCCTTACCCTTACCCTTACCCTTGCTTTTACCCTTAAGCTTACCCTTACCCTTACCCTTACCCTTACCCTTACCCTTACCCTTACCCTTACCCTTACCCTTGCTTTTACCCTTAAGCTTACCCTTACCCTTACCCTTACCCTTACCATCACCCTTACCCTTACCCTTACACTTGCTTATACCCTTAAGCTTACCCTTACCCTTACCCTTACCCTTACCCTTACCCTTACCCTTACCCTTACCCTTACCCTTACCCTTACCCTTACCCTTACCCTTACCCTTACCCTTGCTTTTACCCTTAGGCTTACCCTTACCTTTACCCTTACCCTTACCCTTACCCTTACCCTTACCCTTACCCTTACCCTTACCCTTGCTTTTACCCTTAAGCTTACCCTTACACTTACCCTTACCCTTACCCTTACCCTTACCCTTACCCTTACCCTTACCCTTACCCTTGCTTTTACCCTTAAGCTTACCCTTACCCTTACCCTTACCCTTACCCTTACCCTTACCCTTACCCTTACCCTTATCCTTACCCTTGCTTTTACCCTTAAGCTTACCCTTACCCTTACCCTTACCCTTACCCTTACCCTTACCCTTACCCTTACCCTTACCCTTACCCTTGCTTTTACTCTTAGGCTTACCCTTACCTTTACCCTTACCCTTACCCTTACCCTTACCCTTACCCTCACCCTTACCCTTACCCTTGCTTTTACCCTTAAGCTTACCCTTACCCTTACCCTTACCCTCACCCTTACCCTTGCTTTTACCCTTAAGCTTACCCTTACCCTTACCCTTAACCTTACCCTTACCCTTGCTTTTACCCTTAGGCTTACCCTTACCCTTACCCTTACCCTTGCTTTTACCCTTAAGCTTACCCTTACCCTTACCCTTACCCTTACCCTTACCCTTACCCTTACCCTTACCCTTACCCTTACCCTTACCCTTACCCTTACCCTTGCTTTTACCCTTAAGCTTACCCTTACCCTTACCCTTACCCTTACCCTTACCCTTACCCTTACCCTTACCCTTACCCTTACCCTTGCTTTTACCCTTAAGCTTACCCTTACCCTTACCCTTACCCTTACCCTTGCTTTTACCCTTAAGCTTACCCTTACCCTTACCCTTACCCTTACCCTTAAGCTTACCCTTACCCTTACCCTTACCGTTACCCTTACCCTTACCCTTACCCTTACCCTTACCCTTACCCTTACCCTTGCTTTTACCCTTAAGCTTACCCTTACCCTTACCCTTAACCTTACCCTTACCCTTACCCTTACCCTTACCCTTACCCTTGCTTTTACCCTTAGGCTTACCCTTACCTTTACCCTTACCCTTACCCTTACCCTTACCCTTACCCTTACCCTTACCCTTACCCTTACCCTTACCCTTACCTTTACCCTTACCCTTGCTTTTACCCTTAAGCTTACCCTTACCCTTACCCTTACCCTTACCCTTACTCTTGCTTTTACCCTTAAGCTTACCCTTACCCTTACCCTTACCCTTACCCTTACCCTTGCTTTTACCCTTAGGCTTACCCTTACCCTTTCCCTTACCCTTACCCTTGCTTTTACCCTTAAGCTTACCCTTACCCTTACCCTTACCCTTACCCTTACCCTTACCCTTACCCTTACCCTTACCCTTACCCTTACCCTTACCCTTACCTTTACCCTTACCCTAACCCTTACCCTTACCCTTACCCTTACCCTTACCCTTACCCTTGCTTTTACCCTTAGGCTTACCCTTACCTTTACCCTTACCCTTACCCTTACCCTTACCCTTACCCTTGCTTTTACCCTTAAGCTTACCCTTACCCTTACCCTTACCCTTACCCTTACCCTTACCCTTACCCTTACCCTTACCCTTACCCTTACCCTTACCCTTACCCTTACCCTTACCCTTACCCTTACCCTTACCCTTGCTTTTACCCTTAAACTTACCCTTACCCTTACCCTTACCCTTACCCTTACCCTTACCCTTACCCTTACCCTTACCCTCACCCTTGCTTTTACCCTTAAGCTTACCCTTACCCTTACCCTTACCCTTACCCTTACCCTTACCCTTGCTTTTACCCTTAAGCTTACCCTTACCCTTACCCTTACCCTTGCTTTTACTCTTAGGCTTACCCTTACCTTTACCCTTACCCTTACCCTTACCCTTACCCTTACCCTCACCCTTACCCTTACCCTTGCTTTTACCCTTAAGCTTACCCTTACCCTTACCCTTACCCTCACCCTTACCCTTGCTTTTACCCTTAAGCTTACCCTTACCCTTACCCTTAACCTTACCCTTACCCTTGCTTTTACCCTTAGGCTTACCCTTACCCTTACCCTTACCCTTGCTTTTACCCTTAAGCTTACCCTTACCCTTACCCTTACCCTTACCCTTACCCTTACCCTTACCCTTACCCTTACCCTTACCCTTACCCTTACCCTTACCCTTGCTTTTACCCTTAAGCTTACCCTTACCCTTACCCTTACCCTTACCCTTACCCTTACCCTTACCCTTACCCTTACCCTTACCCTTGCTTTTACCCTTAAGCTTACCCTTACCCTTACCCTTACCCTTACCCTTGCTTTTACCCTTAAGCTTACCCTTACCCTTACCCTTACCCTTACCCTTAAGCTTACCCTTACCCTTACCCTTACCGTTACCCTTACCCTTACCCTTACCCTTACCCTTACCCTTACCCTTACCCTTGCTTTTACCCTTAAGCTTACCCTTACCCTTACCCTTAACCTTACCCTTACCCTTACCCTTACCCTTACCCTTACCCTTGCTTTTACCCTTAGGCTTACCCTTACCTTTACCCTTACCCTTACCCTTACCCTTACCCTTACCCTTACCCTTACCCTTACCCTTACCCTTACCCTTAACTTTACCCTTACCCTTGCTTTTACCCTTAAGCTTACCCTTACCCTTACCCTTACCCTTACCCTTACTCTTGCTTTTACCCTTAAGCTTACCCTTACCCTTACCCTTACCCTTACCCTTACCCTTGCTTTTACCCTTAGGCTTACCCTTACCCTTTCCCTTACCCTTACCCTTGCTTTTACCCTTAAGCTTACCCTTACCCTTACCCTTACCCTTACCCTTACCCTTACCCTTACCCTTACCCTTACCCTTACCCTTACCCTTACCCTTACCTTTACCCTTACCCTAACCCTTACCCTTACCCTTACCCTTACCCTTACCCTTACCCTTGCTTTTACCCTTAGGCTTACCCTTACCTTTACCCTTACCCTTACCCTTACCCTTACCCTTACCCTTGCTTTTACCCTTAAGCTTACCCTTACCCTTACCCTTACCCTTACCCTTACCCTTACCCTTACCCTTACCCTTACCCTTACCCTTACCCTTACCCTTACCCTTACCCTTACCCTTACCCTTACCCTTACCCTTGCTTTTACCCTTAAACTTACCCTTACCCTTACCCTTACCCTTACCCTTACCCTTACCCTTACCCTTACCCTTACCCTCACCCTTGCTTTTACCCTTAAGCTTACCCTTACCCTTACCCTTACCCTTACCCTTACCCTTACCCTTGCTTTTACCCTTAAGCTTACCCTTACCCTTACCCTTACCCTTACCCTTACCCTTACCCTTACCCTTGCTTTTACCCTTAGGCTTACCCTTACCCTTACCCTTACCCTTACCCCTGCTTTTACCCTTAAGCTTACCCTTACCCTTACCCTTACTCTTACCCTTACCCTTACCCTTACCCTTACCCTTGCTTTTACCCTTAGGCTTACCCTAACCTTTACCCTTACCCTTACCCTTACCCTTACCCTTACCCTTACCCTTACCCTTACCCTTACCCTTACCCTTACCCTTACCCTTGCTTTTACCCTTAAGCTAACCCTTACCCTTACCCTTACCCTTACCCTTACCCTTACCCTTAACCTTACCCTTACCCTTGCTTTTACCCTTAAGCTCACCCTTACCCTTACCCTTACCCTTACCCTTACACTTACCCTTACCCTGACCCTTACCCTTGCTTTTACCCTTAAGCTTACCCTTACTCTTACCCTTAACCTTACCCTTAAGCTTACCCTTACCCTTACCCTTACCCTTACCCTTACCCTTACCCTTACCCTTACCCTTGCTTTTACCCTTAAGCTTACCCTTACCCTTACCCTTACCCTTACCCTTACCCTTGCTTTTACCCTTAAGCTTACCCTTACCCTTACCCTTACCCTTAAGCTTACCCTTACCCTTACTCTTACCCTTACCCTTACCCTTACCCTTGCTTTTACCCTTAAGCTTACCCTTACCCTTACCCTAACCCTTACCCTTAGCCTTACCCTTACCCTTACCCTTACCCTTACCCTTACCCTTGCTTTTACCCTTAGGCTTACCCTTACCTTTACCCTTACCATTACCCTTACCCTTACCCTTACCCTTACCCTTACCCTTACCCTTACCCTTGCTTTTACCCTTAAGCTTACCCTTACCCTTACCCTTACCCTTACCCTTACCCTTACCCTTACCCTTACCCTTACCCTTACCCTTACCCTTACCCTTGCTTTTACCCTTACCCTTACCCTTACCCTTACCCTTACCCTTACCCTTACCCTTACCCTTACCCTTACCCTTACCCTTACCCTTACCCTTACCCTTACCCTTACCCTTACCCTTACCCTTACCCTTGCTTTTACCCTTAAGCTTACCCTTACCCTTACCCTTACTCTTACCCTTACCCTTACCCTTACCCTTACCCTTGCTTTTACCCTTAAGCTTACCCTTACCCTTACCTTTACCCTTACCCTTACCCTTACCCTTACCCTTACCCTTACTCTTACCCTTACCCTTACCCTTAACCTTGCTTTTACCCTTAGGCTTACCCTTACCTTTAGCCTTACCCTTACCCTTACCCTTACCCTTACCCTTACCCTTACCCTTACCCTTGCTTTTACCCTTAAGCTTACCCTTACCCTTACCCTTACCCTTACCCTTACCCTTACCCTTACCCTTACCCTTGCTTTTACCCTTAAGCTTACCCTTACCCTTACCATTACCCTTACACTTACCCTTGCTTTTACCCTTAGGCTTACCCTTACCCTTACCCCTACCCTTACCCTTAAGCTTACCCTTACCCTTACCCTTACCCTTACCCTCACCCTTACCCTTACACTTACCCTTACCCTTACCCTTACCCTTACCCTTGCTTTTACCCTTAAGCTTACCCTTACCCTTACCCTTACTCTTACCCTTACCCTTACCCTTACCCTTACCCTTACCCTTGCTTTGACCCTTAGGCTTACCCTTACCTTTACCCTTACCCTTACCCTTACCCTTACCCTTACCCTTACCCTTACCCTTACCCTTACCCTTACCCTTGCTTTTACCCTTAAGCTTACCCTTACCCTTACCCTTACCCTTACCCTTACCCTTACCCTTACCCTTGCTTTTACCCTTAAGCTTACCCTTACCCTTACCCTTACCCTTTCCCTTGCTTTTACCCTTAGGCTTACCCTTACCCTTACCCTTACCCTTACCCTTGCTTTTACCCTTAAGCTTACCCTTACCCTTACCCTTACCCTTACCCTTACCCTTACCCTTACCCTTACCCTTACCCTTACCCTTACCCTTACCCTTAACCTTACCCTTACCCTTACCCTTGCTTTTACCCTTAGGCTTAACCTTACCTTTACCCTTACCCTTACCCTTACCCTTACCCTTACTCTTACCCTTACCCTTACCCTTACCCTTACCCTTACCCTTACCCTTACCCTTACCCTTACCCTTACCCTTGCTTTTACCCTTAAGCTTACCCTTACCCTTACCCTTACCCTTACCCTTACCCTTACCCTTACCCTTACCCTTACCCTTGCTTTTACCCTTAAGCTTACCCTTACCCTTACCCTTACCCTTACCCTCACCCTTACCCTTACTCTTACACTTGCTTATACCCTTAAGCTTACCCTTACCGTTACCCTTACCCTTACCCTTACCCTTACCCTTACCCTTACCCTTACCCTTACCCTTACCCTTACCCTTACCCTTACCCTTACCCTTACCCTTGCTTTTACCCTTAGGCTTACCCTTACCTTTACCCTTACCCTTACCCTTACCCTTACCCTTACCCTTACACTTACCCTTGCTTTTACCCTTAAGCTTACCCTTACCCTTACCCTTACTCTTACCCTTACCCTAACCCTTACCCTTGCTTTTACCCTTAAGCTTACCCTTACCCTTACCCTTACCCTTACCCTTACCCTTACCCTTACCCTTACCCTTACCCTTACCCTTACCCTTACCCTTACCCTTGCTTTTACCCTTAAGCTTACCCTTACCCTTACCCTTACCCTTACCCTTACCCTTACCCTTACCCTTATCCTTACCCTTGCTTTTACCCTTAAGCTTACCCTTACCCTTACCCTTACCCTTACCGTTACCCTTACCCTTACCCTTACCCTTACCCTTACCCTTGCTTTTACTCTTAGGCTTACCCTTACCTTTACCCTTACCCTTACCCTTACCCTTACCCTCACCCTTACCCTTACCCTTGCTTTTACCCTTAAGCTTACCCTTACCCTTACCCTTACCCTCACCCTTACCCTTGCTTTTACCCTTAAGCTCACCCTTACCCTTACCCTTAACCTTACCCTTACCCTTGCTTTTACCCTTAGGCTTACCCTTACCCTTACCCTTACCCTTACCCTTACCCTTACCCTTGCTTTTACCCTTAAGCTTACCCTTACCCTTACCCTTACTCTTACCCTTACCCTTACCCTTACCCTTACCCTTACCCTTACCCTTACCCTTACCCTTACCCTTACCCTTACCCTTACCCTTGCTTTTACCCTTAGGCTTACCCTTACCTTTACCCTTACCCTAACCCTTACCCTTACCCTTACCCTTACACTTACCCTTGCTTTTACCCTTAAGCTTACCCTTACCCTTACCCTTACCCTTACCCTTACCCTTACCCTTACCCTTACCCTTACCCTTACCCTTGCTTTTACCCTTAAGCTCACACTTACCCTTTCCCCTAACCCTTACCCTTACCCTTACCCTTACTCTTACCCTTACCCTTACCCTTGCTTTTACCCTTAAGCTTACCCTTACCCTTACCCTTACCCTTACCCTTACCCTTACCCTTACCCTTACCCTTACCCTTACCCTTACCCTTACCCTCACCCTTACCCTTGCTTTTACCCTTAGGCTTACCCTTACCTTTACCCTTACCCTTACCCTTACCCTTACCCTTACCCTTACCCTTGCTTTTACCCTTAAGCTTACCCTTACCCTTACCCTTACCCTTAAGCTTACCCTTACCCTTACCCTTACCCTTACCCTTACCCTTACCCTTACCCTTACCCTTACCCTTACCCTTACCCTTACCCTTACCCTTACCCTTACCCTTACCCTTACCCTTACCCTTACCCTTGCTTTTACCCTTAAGCTTACCCTTACCCTTACCCTTACCCTTACCCTTACCCTTGCTTTTACCCTTAAGCTTACCCTTACCCTTAACCTTACCCTTAAGCTTACCCTTACCCTTACCCTTACCCTTACCCTTACCTTTACCTTTACCCTTACCCTTACCCTTACCCTTACCCTTACCCTTACCCTTGCTTTTACCCTTAAGCTTACCCTTACCCTTACCCTTACCCTTACCCTTAAGCTTACCCTTACCCTTACCCTTACCCTTACCCTTACCCTTACCCTTAACCTTACCCTTGCTTTTACCCTTAAGCTTACCCTTACCCTTACCCTTACCCTTACCCTCACCCTTACCCTTACCCTTACCCTTACCCTTACCCTCACCCTTACCCTTGCTTTTACCCTTAGGCTTACCCTTACCTTTACCCTTACCCTTACCCTTACCCTTACCCTTACCCTTGCTTTTACCCTTAAGCTTACCCTTACCCTTACCCTTACTCTTACCCTTACCCTAACCCTTACCCTTGCTTTTACCCTTAAGCTTACCCTTACCCTTACCCTTACCCTTACCCTTACCCTTACCCTTACCCTTACCCTTACCCTTACCCTTACCCTCACCCTTACCCTTGCTTTTACCCTTAGGCTTACCCTTACCTTTACCCTTACCCTTACCCTTACCCTTACCCTTACCCTTACCCTTACCCTTGCTTTTACCCTTAAGCTTACCCTTACCCTTACCCTTACTCTTACCCTTACCCTAACCCTTACCCTTGCTTTTACCCTTAAGCTTACCCTTACCCTTACCCTTACCCTTACCCTTACCCTTACCCTTACCCTTACCCTTACCCTTACCCTTACCCTTACCCTTGCTTTTACCCTTAAGCTTACCCTTATCCTTACCCTTACCCTTACCCTTACCCTTACCCTTACCCTTATCCTTACCCTTGCTTTTACCCTTAAGCTCACCCTTACCCTTACCCTTACCCTTACCCTTACCCTTACCCTTACCCTTACCCTAACCCTTACCCTTGCTTTTACTCTTAGGCTTACCCTTACCTTTACCCTTACCCTTACCCTTACCCTTACCCTTACCCTTACCCTCACCCTTACCCTTACCCTTGCTTTTACCCTTAAGCTTACCCTTACCCTTACCCTTACCCTCACCCTTACCCTTGCTTTTACCCTTAAGCTTACCCTTACCCTTACCCTTAACCTTACCCTTACCCTTGCTTTTACCCTTAGGCTTACCCTTACCCTTACACTTACCCTTACCCTTGCTTTTACCCTTAAGCTTACCCTTACCCTTACCCTTACCCTTACCCTTACCCTTACCCTTACCCTTACCCTTACCCTTACCCTTACCCTTACCCTTGCTTTTACCCTTAAGCTTACCCTTACCCTTACCCTTACCCTTACCCTTATCCTTACCCTTACCCTTAACCTTACCCTTACCCCTGCTTTTACCCTTAAGCTTACCCTTACCCTTACCCTTACCCTTACCCTTGCTTTTACCCTTAAGCTTACCCTTACCCTTACCCTTACCCTTACCCTTAAGCTTACCCTTACCCTTACCCTTACCCTTACCCTTACCCTTACCCTTACCCTTACCCTTACCCTTACCCTTACCCTTACCCTTACCCTTAACCTTACCCTTACCCTTACCCTTACCCTTACCCTTACCCTTACCCTTGCTTTTACCCTTAAGCTTACCCTTACCCTTACCCTTAACCTTACCCTTACCCTTACCCTTACCCTTACCCTTACCCTTGCTTTTACCCTTAGGCTTACCCTTACCTTTACCCTTACCCTTACCCTTACCCTTACCCTTACCCTTACCCTTACCCTTACCCTTACCCTTACCTTTACCCTTACCCTTGCTTTTACCCTTAAGCTTACCCTTACCCTTACCCTTACCCTTACCCTTACCCTTACTCTTGCTTTTACCCTTAAGCTTACCCTTACCCTTACCCTTACCCTTACCCTTACCCTTACCCTTACCCTTGCTTTTACCCTTAGGCTTACCCTTACCCTTTCCCTTACCCTTACCCTTGCTTTTACCCTTAAGCTTACCCTTACCCTTACCCTTACCCTTACCCTTACCCTTACCCTTACCCTTACCCTTACCCTTACCCTTACCCTTACCCTTACCCTAACCCTTACCCTTACCCTTACCCTTACCCTTACCCTTACCCTTGCTTTTACCCTTAGGCTTACCCTTACCTTTACCCTTACCCTTACCCTTACCCTTACCCTTACCCTTGCTTTTACCCTTAAGCTTACCCTTACCCTTACCCTTACCCTTACCCTTACCCTTACCCTAACCCTTACCCTTACCCTTACCCTTACCCTCACCCTTGCTTTTACCCTTAAACTTACCCTTACCCTTACCCTTACCCTTACCCTTACCCTTACCCTTACCCTTACCCTTACCCTTACCCTCACCCTTGCTTTTACCCTTAAGCTTACCCTTACCCTTACCCTTACCCTTACCCTTACCCTTACCCTTACCCTTGCTTTTACCCTTAAGCTTACCCTTACCCTTACCCTTACCCTTACCCTTACCCTTGCTTTTACCCTTAGGCTTACCCTTACCCTTACCCTTACCCTTACCCCTGCTTTTACCCTTAAGCTTACCCTTACCCTTACCCTTACTCTTACCCTTACCCTTACCCCTACCCTTACCCTTGCTTTTACCCTTAGGCTTACCCTTACCTTTACCCTTACCCTTACCCTTACCCTTACCCTTACCCTTACCCTTACCCTTACCCTTACCCTTACCCTTACCCTTGCTTTTACCCTTAAGCTAACCCTTACCCTTACCCTTACCCTTACCCTTACCCTTACCCTTACCCTTAACCTTACCCTTACCCTTGCTTTTACCCTTAAGCTCACCCTTACCCTTACCCTTACCCTTACCCTTACACTTACCCTTACCCTGACCCTTACCCTTGCTTTTACCCTTAAGCTTACCCTTACTCTTACCCTTACCCTTACCCTTAAGCTTACCCTTACCCTTACCCTTACCCTTACCCTTACCCTTACCCTTACCCTTGCTTTTACCCTTAAGCTTACCCTTACCCTTACCCTTACCCTTACCCTTAACCTTGCTTTTACCCTTAAGCTTACCCTTACCCTTACCCTTACCCTTAAGCTTACCCTTACCCTTACCCTTACCCTTACCCTTGCCCTTACCCTTGCTTTTTCCCTTAAGCTTACCCTTACCCTTACCCTTACCCTTACCCTAACCCTTACCCTTAGCCTTACCCTTACCCTTACCCTTACCCTTACCCTTACCCTTGCTTTTACCCTTAGGCTTACCCTTACCTTTACCCTTACCATTACCCTTACCCTTACCCTTACCCTTACCCTTACCCTTACCCTTACCCTTGCTTTTACCCTTAAGCTTACCCTTACCCTTACCCTTACCCTTACCCTTACCCTTACCCTTACCCTTACCCTTACCCTTACCCTTACCCTTACCCTTACCCTTGCTTTTACCCTTAAGCTTACCCTTACCCTTACCCTTACCCTTACCCTTACCCTTACCCTTACCCTTACCCTTACCCTTACCCTTACCCTTACCCTTGCTTTTACCCTTAAGCTTACCCTTACCCTTACCCTTACTCTTACCCTTACCCTTACCCTTACCCTTACCCTTGCTTTTACCCTTAAGCTTACCCTTACCCTTACCTTCACCCTTACCCTTACCCTTACCCTTACCCTTACCCTTACCCTTACTCTTACCCTTACCCTCACCCTTACCCTTGCTTTTACCCTTAGGCTTACCCTTACCTTTAGCCTTACCCTTACCCTTACCCTTACCCTTACCCTTACCCTTACCCTTACCCTTGCTTTTACCCTTAAGCTTACCCTTACCCTTACCCTTACCCTTACCCTTACCCTTACCCTTACCCTTACCCTTGCTTTTACCCTTAAGCTTACCCTTACCCTTACCCTTACCCTTACACTTACCCTTGCTTTTACCCTTAGGCTTACCCTTACCCTTACCCTTACCCTTACCCTTAAGCTTACCCTTACCCTTACCCTTACCCTTACCCTCACCCTTACCCTTACCCTTACCCTTACCCTTACCCTTACCCTTACCCTTACCCTTGCTTTTACCCTTAAGCTTACCCTTACCCTTACCCTTACTCTTACCCTTACCCTTACCCTTACCCTTACCCTTACCCTTGCTTTGACCCTTAGGCTTACCCTTACCTTTACCCTTACCCTTACCCTTACCCTTACCCTTACCCTTACCCTTACCCTTACCCTTACCTTTACCCTTACCCTTGCTTTTACCCTTAAGCTTACCCTTACCCTTACCCTTACCCTTACCCTTACCCTTACTCTTGCTTTTACCCTTAAGCTTACCCTTACCCTTACCCTTACCCTTACCCTTACCCTTGCTTTTACCCTTAGGCTTACCCTTACCCTTTCCCTTACCCTTACCCTTGCTTTTACCCTTAAGCTTACCCTTACCCTTACCCTTACCCTTACCCTTACCCTTACCCTTACCCTTACCCTTACCCTTACCCTTACCCTTACCCTTACCCTAACCCTTACCCTTACCCTTACCCTTACCCTTACCCTTACCCTTGCTTTTACCCTTAGGCTTACCCTTACCTTTACCCTTACCCTTACCCTTACCCTTACCCTTACCCTTGCTTTTACCCTTAAGCTTACCCTTACCCTTACCCTTACCCTTACCCTTACCCTTACCCTAACCCTTACCCTTACCCTTACCCTTACCCTCACCCTTGCTTTTACCCTTAAACTTACCCTTACCCTTACCCTTACCCTTACCCTTACCCTTACCCTTACCCTTACCCTTACCCTCACCCTTGCTTTTACCCTTAAGCTTACCCTTACCCTTACCCTTACCCTTACCCTTACCCTTACCCTTACCCTTGCTTTTACCCTTAAGCTTACCCTTACCCTTACCCTTACCCTTACCCTTACCCTTGCTTTTACCCTTAGGCTTACCCTTACCCTTACCCTTACCCTTACCCCTGCTTTTACCCTTAAGCTTACCCTTACCCTTACCCTTACTCTTACCCTTACCCTTACCCCTACCCTTACCCTTGCTTTTACCCTTAGGCTTACCCTTACCTCTACCCTTACCCTTACCCTTACCCTTACCCTTACCCTTACCCTTACCCTTACCCTTACCCTTACCCTTACCCTTACCCTTACCCTTGCTTTTACCCTTAAGCTAACCCTTACCCTTACCCTTACCCTTACCCTTACCCTTACCCTTACCCTTACCCTTAACCTTACCCTTACCCTTGCTTTTACCCTTAAGCTCACCCTTACCCTTACCCTTACCCTTACCCTTACACTTACCCTTACCCTGACCCTTACCCTTGCTTTTACCCTTAAGCTTACCCTTACTCTTACCCTTACCCTTACCCTTAAGCTTACCCTTACCCTTACCCTTACCCTTACCCTTACCCTTACCCTTACCCTTACCCTTGCTTTTACCCTTAAGCTTACCCTTACCCTTACCCTTACCCTTACCCTTACCCTTGCTTTTACCCTTAAGCTTACCCTTACCCTTACCCTTACCCTTAAGCTTACCCTTACCCTTACCCTTACCCTTACCCTTGCCCTTACCCTTGCTTTTACCCTTAAGCTTACCCTTACCCTTACCCTTACCCTTACCCTAACCCTTACCCTTAGCCTTACCCTTACCCTTACCCTTACCCTTACCCTTACCCTTGCTTTTACCCTTAGGCTTACCCTTACCTTTACCCTTACCATTACCCTTACCCTTACCCTTACCCTTACCCTTACCCTTACCCTTACCCTTGCTTTTACCCTTAAGCTTACCCTTACCCTTACCCTTACCCTTACCCTTACCCTTACCCTTACCCTTACCCTTACCCTTACCCTTACCCTTACCCTTACCCTTACCCTTGCTTTTACCCTTAATCTTACCCTTACCCTTACCCTTACCCTTACCCTTACCCTTACCCTTACCCTTACCCTTACCCTTACCCTTACCCTTACCCTTGCTTTTATCCTTAAGCTTACCCTTACCCTTACCCTTACTCTTACCCTTACCCTTACCCTTACCCTTACCCTTGCTTTTACCCTTAAGCTTACCCTTACCCTTACCTTCACCCTTACCCTTACCCTTACCCTTACCCTTACCCTTACTCTTACCCTTACCCTCACCCTTACCCTTGCTTTTACCCTTAGGCTTACCCTTACCTTTAGCCTTACCCTTACCCTTACCCTTACCCTTACCCTTACCCTTGCTTTTACCCTTAAGCTTACCCTTACCCTTACCCTTACCCTTACCCTTACCCTTACCCTTACCCTTACCCTTGCTTTTACCCTTAAGCTTACCCTTACCCTTACCCTTACCCTTACCCTTACACTTACCCTTGCTTTTACCCTTAGGCTTACCCTTACCCTTACCCTTACCCTTACCCTTAAGCTTACCCTTACCCTTACCCTTACCCTTACCCTCACCCTTACCCTTACCCTTACCCTTACCCTTACCCTTACCCTTACCCTTACCCTTACCCTTGCTTTTACCCTTAAGCTTACCCTTACCCTTACCCTTACTCTTACCCTTACCCTTACCCTTACCCTTACCCTTACCCTTGCTTTGACCCTTAGGCTTACCCTTACCTTTACCCTTACCCTTACCCTTACCCTTACCCTTACCCTTACCCTTACCCTTACCCTTACCCTTACCCTTGCTTTTACCCTTAAGCTTACCCTTACCCTTACCCTTACCCTTACCCTTACCCTTACCCTTACCCTTACCCTTGCTTTTACCCTTAAGCTTTCCCTTACCCTTACCCTTACCCTTACCCTTACCCTTGCTTTTACCCTTAGGCTTACCCTTACCCTTACCCTTACCCTTACGCTTGCTTTTACCCTTAAGCTTACCCTTACCCTTACCCTTACCCTTACCCTTACCCTTACCCTTACCCTTACCCTTACCCTTACCCTTACCCTTGCTTTTACCCTTAGGCTTAACCTTACCTTTACCCTTACCCTTACCCTTACCCTTACCCTTACTCTTACCCTTACCCTTACCCTTACCCTTACCCTTACCCTTACCCTTACCCTTACCCTTACCCTTACCCTTGCTTTCACCCTTAAGCTTACCCTTACCCTTACCCTTACCCTTACCCTTACCCTTACCCTTACCCTTACCCTTACCCTTGCTTTTACCCTTAAGCTTACCCTTACCCTTACCCTTACCCTTACCCTCACCCTTACCCTTACCCTTAGACTTGCTTATACCCTTAAGCTTACCCTTACCCTTACCCTTACCCTTACCCTTACCCTTACCCTAACCCTTACCCTTACCCTTACCCTTACCCTTACCCTTGCTTTTACCCTTAGGCTTACCCTTACCTTTACCCTTACCCTTACCCTTACCCTTACCCTTACCCTTACCCTTACCCTTGCTTTTACCCTTAAGCTTACCCTTACCCTTACCCTTACTCTTACCCTTACCCTAACCCTTACCCTTGCTTTTACCCTTGAGCTTACCCTTACCCTTACCCTTACCCTTACCCTTACCCTTACCCTTACCCTTACCCTTACCCTTACCCTTACCCTTACCCTTACCCTTACCCTTACCCTTACCCTTACCCTTGCTTTTACCCTTAAGCTTACCCTTACCCTTACCCTTACCCTTACCCTTACCCTTACCCTTACCCTTACCCTTATCCTTACCCTTGCTTTTACCCTTAAGCTTACCCTTACCCTTACCCTTACCCTTACCCTTACCCTTACCCTTACCCTTACCCTTACCCTTACCCTTACCCTTACCCTTGCTTTTACTCTTAGGCTTACCCTTACCTTTACCCTTACCCTTACCCTTACTCTTACCCTTACCCTCACCCTTACCCTTACCCTTGCTTTTACCCTTAAGCTTACCCTTACCCTTACCCTTACCCTCACCCTTACCCTGGCTTTTACCCTTAAGCTTACCCTTACCCTTACCCTTAACCTTACCCTTACCCTTGCATTTACCCTTAGGCTTACCCTTACCCTTACCCTTACCCTTACCCTTGCTTTTACCCTTAAGCTTACCCTTACCCTTACCCTTACTCTTACCCTTACCCTTACCCTTACCCTTACCCTTACCCTTACCCTTACCCTTACCCTTACTCTTACCCTTGCTTTTACCCTTAGGCTCACCCTTACCTTTACCCTTACCCTAACCCTTACCCTTACCCTTACCCTTACACTTACCCTTGCTTTTACCCTTAAGCTTACCCTTACCCTTACCCTTACCCTTACCCTTACCCTTACCCTTACCCTTACCCTTAACCTTACCCTTACCCTTGCTTTTACCCTTAAGCTCACCCTTACCCTTACCCTTACCCTTACCCTTACCCTTACCCTTACCCTTACCCTTACCCTTGCTTTTACCCTTAAGCTTACCCTTACCCTTACCCTTACCCTTACCCTTACCCTTACCCTTACCCTTACCCTTACCCTTACCCTTACCCTTACCCTTGCTTTTACCCTTAGGCTTACCCTTACCTTTACCCTTACCCTTACCCTTACCCTTACCCTTACCCTTGCTTTTACCCTTAGGCTTACCCTTACCCTTACCCTTACCCTTAAGCTTACCCTTACCCTTACCCTTACCCTTACCCTTACCCTTACCCTTACCCTTACCCTTACCCTTACCCTTACCCTTACCCTTACCCTTACCCTTACCCTTACCCTTGCTTTTACCCTTAAGCTTACCCTTACCCTTACCCTTACCCTTACCCTTACCCTTGCTTTTACCCTTAAGCTTACCCTTACCCTTACCCTTACCCTTAAGCTTACCCTTACCCTTACCCTTACCCTTACCTTTACCCTTACCCTTACCCTTACCCTTACCCTTACCCTTACCCTTACCCTTACCCTTGCTTTTACCCTTAAGCTTACCCTTACCCTTACCCTTACCCTTACCCTTAAGCTTACCCTTACCCTTACCCTTACCCTTACCCTTACCCTTAACCTTACCCTTGCTTTTACCCTTAAGCTTACCCTTACCCTTACCCTTACCCTTACCCTTAAGCTTACCCTTACCCTTACCCTTACCCTTACCCTTACCCTTACCCTTACCCTTGCTTTTACCCTTAAGCTTACCCTTACCCTTAGCCTTACCCTTACCCTTAAGCTTACCCTTACCCTTACCCTTACCCTTACCCTTACCCTTACCCTTACCCTTACCCTTACCCTTACCCTTACCCTTGCTTTTACCCTTAAGCTTACCCTTACCCTTACCCTTTCCCTTACCCTTGCTTTTACCCTTAAGCTTACCCTTAAACTTACCCTTACCCTTACCCTTAAGCTTACCCTTACCCTTACCCTTACCCTTATCCTTACCCTTACCCTTACCCTTACCCTTACCCTTACCCTTACCCTTACCCTTACCCTTACCCTTGCTTTTACCCTTAAGCTTACCCTTACCCTTACCCTTACCTTTACCCTTACCCTTACCCTTACCCTTACCCTTACCCTTACCCTTGCTTTTACCCTTAGGCTTACCCTTACCTTTACCCTTACCCTTACCCTTACCCTTACCCTTACCCTTACCCTTACCCTTGCTTTTACCCTTAAGCTTACCCTTACCCTTACCCTTACCCTTACCCTTACCCTTACCCTTACCCTTACCCTTACCCTTACCCTTGCTTTTACCCTTAAGCTTACCCTTACCCTTACCCTTACCCTTACCCTTACCCTTACCCTTACCCTTGCTTTTACCCTTAGGCTTACCCTTACCCTTACCCTTACCCTTACCCTTGCTTTTACCCTTAAGCTTACCCTTACCCTTACCCTTACCCTTACCCTTACCCTTACCCTTACCCTTACCCTTACCCTTACCCTTACCCTTACCCTTACCCTTACCCTTGCTTTTACCCTTAAGCTTACCCTTACCCTTACCCTTACCCTTACCCTTACCCTTACCCTTACCCTTACCCTTACCCTCACCCTTGCTTTTACCCTTAAGCTTACCCTTACCCTTACCCTTACCCTTACCCTTAACCTTACCCTTGCTTTTACCCTTAAGCTTACCCTTACCCTTACCCTTACCCTTACCCTTACCCTTGCTTTTACCCTTAGGCTTACCCTTACCCTTACCCTTACCCTTACCCTTACCCTTACCCTTACCCTTACCCTTACCCTTACCCTTGCTTTTACCCTTAAGCTTACCCTTACCCTTACCCTTACCCTTACCCTTACCCTTACCCTTACCCTTACCCTTACCCTTACCCTTACCCTCACCCTTGCTTTTACCCTTAAGCTTACCCTTACCCTTACCCTTACCCTTACCCTTACCCTTACCCTTGCTTTTACCCTTAAGCTTACCCTTACCCTTACCCTTACCCTTACCCTTACCCTTGCTTTTACCCTTAGGCTTACCCTTACCCTTACCCTTACCCTTACCCTTGCTTTTACCCTTAAGCTTACCCTTACCCTTACCCTTACCCTTACTCTTACCCTTACCCTTACCCTTACCCTTACCCTTGCTTTTACCCTTAGGCTTACCCTTACCTTTACCCTTACCCTTACCCTTACCCTTACCCTTACCCTTACCCTTACCCTTACCCTTACCCTTACCCTTGCTTTTACCCTTAAGCTTACCCTTACCCTTACCCTTACCCTTACCCTTACCCTTACCCTTACCCTTACCCTTACCCTTACCCTTACCCTTACCCTTACCCTTACCCTTACCCTTACCCTTACCCTTACCCTTACCCTTACCCTTACCCTTACCCTTACCCTTGCTTTTACCCTTAAGCTCACCCTTACCCTTACCCTTACCCTTACCCTTACCCTTACCCTTACCCTTACTCTTACCCTTACCCTTGCTTTTACCCTTAAGCTTACCCTTACCCTTACCCTTACCCTTAAGCTTACCCTTACACTTACCCTTACCCTTACCCTTACCCTTACCCTTGCTTTTACCCTTAAGCTTACCCTTACCCTTACCCTCACCCTTACCCTTACCCTTGCTTTTACCCTTAAGCTTACCCTTACCCTTACCCTTACCCTTACCCTTAAGCTTACGCTTACCCTTACCCTTACCCTTACCCTTACCCTTACCCTTACCCTTGCTTTTACCCTTAAGCTTACCCTTACCCTTACCCTTACCCTTACCCTTACCCTTACCCTTACCCTTACCCTTACCCTTACCCTTACCCTTACCCTTACCCTTACCCTTGCTTTTACCCTTAGGCTTACCCTTACCTTTACCCTTACCATTACCCTTACCCTTACCCTTACCCTTACCCTTACCCTTACCCTTGCTTTTACCCTTAAGCTTACCCTTACCCTTACCCTTACCCTTACCCTTACCCTTGCTTTTACCCTTAAGCTTACCCTTACCCTTACCCTTACCCTTACCCTTACCCTTACCCTTACCCTTACCCTTACCCTTACCCTTACCCTTACCCTTACCCTTACCCTTACCCTTACCCTTACCCTTACCCTTACCCTTACCCTTACCCTTACCCTTGCTTTTACCCTTAGGCTTACCCTTACCTTTACCCTTACCCTTACCCTTACCCCTACCCTTACCCTTACCCTTGCTTTTACCCTCAAGCTTACCCTTACCCTTACCCTTACCCTTACCCTATCCCTTACCCTTGCTTTTACCCTTAAGCTTACCCTTACCCTTACCCTTACCCTTACCCTTACCCTTACCCTTACCCTTAACCTTACCCTTACCCTTACCCTTGCTTTTACCCTTAAGCTTACCCTTACCCTTACCCTTACCCTTACCTTTACCCTTACCCTTACCCTTACCCTTACCCTTACCCTTGCTTTTACCCTTAAGCTTACCCTTACCCTTACCCTTACCCTTACCCTTACCCTTACCCTTACCCTTACCCTTACCCTTACCCTTGCTTTTACCCTAAGGCTTACCCTTACCTTTACCCTTACCCTTACCCTTACCCTTGCTTTTACCCTTAAGCTTACACTTACCCTTACCCTTACCCTTACCCTTACCCTTACCCTTGCTTTTACCCTTAAGCTTACCCTTACCCTTACCCTTACCCTTACCCTTACCCTTACCCTTACCCTTACCCTTACCCTTACCCTTACCCTTACCCTTGCTTTTACCCTTACCCTTACCCTTGCTTTTACCCTTAGGCTTACCCTTACCCTTACCCTTACCCTTACCCTTACCCTTACCCTTACCCTTGCCCTTACCCTTACCCTTACCCTTACCCTTACCCTTACCCTTACCCTTGCTTTTACCCTTACCCTTACCCTTGCATTTACCCTTAAGCTTACCCTTACCCTTACCCTTACCCTTACCCTTACCCTTACCCTTACCCTTACCCTTACCCTTACCCTTACCCTTACCCTTGCTTTTACCCTTACCCTTACCCTTGCTTTTACCCTTAGGCTTACCCTTACCCTTACCCTTACCCTTACCCTTACCCTTACCCTTACCCTTACTCTTACCCTTACCCTTGCTTTTACCCTTACCCTTACCCTTGCTTTTACCCTTAGGCTTACCCTTACCCTTACCCTTACCCTTACCCTTACCCTTACCCTTACCCTTACCCTTACCCTTACCCTTACCCTTACCCTTACCCTTACCCTTACCCTTACCCTTACCCTTACCCTTACCCTTACCCTTACCCTTGCTTTTACCCTTAAGCTTACCCTTACCCTTACCCTTACCCTTACCCTTACCCTTACCCTTACCCTTACCCTTACCCTTACCCTTACCCTTACCCTTACCCTTACCCTTACCCTTGCTTTTACCCTTAAGCTTACCCTTACCCTTACCCTTACCCTTACCCTTACCCTTACCCTTACCCTTACCCTTACCCTTACCCTTACCCTTACCCTTACCCTTACCCTTACCCTTACCCATACCCTTGCTTTTACCCTTAGGCTTACCCTTACCTTTACCCTTACCCTTACCCTTACCCTTACCCTTACCCTTACCCTTACCCTTACCCTTGCTTTTACCCTTAAGCTTACCCTTACCCTTACCCTTACCCTTACCCTTACCCTTACCCTTGCTTTTACCCTTAAGCTTACCCTTACCCTTACCCTCACCCTTACCCTTACCCTTGCTTTTACCCTTAGGCTTACCCTTACCCTTACCCTTACCCTTACCCTTACCCTTACCCTTACCCTTACCCTTACCCTTACCCTCACCCTTACCCTTACCCTTACCCTCACCCTTGCTTTTACCCTTAAGCTTACCCTTACCCTTACCCTTACCCTTACCCTTACCCTTACCCTTACCCTTACCCTTTCCCTTACCCTTACCCTTACCCTTGCTTTTACCCTTAGGCTTACCCTTACCTTTACCCTTACCCTTACCCTTACCCTTACCCTTACCCTTACCTTTACCCTTAAGCTTACCCTTACCCTTACCCTTATCCTTACCCTTGCTTTCACCCTTAAGCTTACCCTTACCCTTACCCTTACCCTTACCCTTACCCTTACCCTTACCCTTACCCTCACCCTTACCCTTACCCTTACCCTTACCCTTACCCTTGCTTTTACCCTTAAGCTTACCCTTACCCTTACCCTTACCCTTACCCTTACCCCTACCCTTACCCTTGCTTTTACCCTTAAGCTTACCCTTACCCTTACCCTTACCCTTACCCTTACCCTTACCCTTACCCTTACCCTTACCCTTACCCTTACCCTTACCCTTACCCTTGCTTTTACTCTTAGGCTTACCCTTACCTTTACCCTTACCCTTACCCTTACCCTTACCCTTACCCTTACCCTTGCTTTTACCCTTAAGCTTACCCTTACCCTTACCCTTACCCTTACCCTTACCCTTACCCTTGCTTTTACCCTTAAGCTTACCCTTACCCTTACCCTTACCTTTACCCTTACCCTTGCTTTTACCCTTAGGCTTACCCTTACCCTTACCCTTACCCTTACCCTTACCCTTGCTTTTACCCTTAAGCTTACCCTTACACTTACCCTTACCCTTACCCTTACCCTTACCCTTACCCTTACCCTTACCCTTACCCTTACCCTTACCCTTACCCTTGCTTTTACCCTTAGGCTTACCCTTACCTTTACCCTTACCCTTACCCTTACCCTTACCCTTACCCTTACCCTTACCCTTACCCTTACCCTTACCCTTACCCTTACCCTTACCCTTACCCTTACCCTTACCCTTGCTTACCCTTACCCTTACCCTTACCCTTACCCTCACCCTTACCCTTACCCTTACCCTTGCTTATACCCTTAGGCTTACCCTTACCCTTACCCTTACCCTTACCCTTACCCTTACCCTTACCCTTACCCTTACCCTTACCCTTACCCTTACCCTTACCCTTACCCTTACCCTTACCCTTACCCTTACCCTTACCCTTGCTTTTACCCTTAGGCTTACCCTTACCTTTACCCTTACCCTTACCCTTACCCTTACCCTTACCCTTACCCTTACCCTTACCCTTACCCTTGCTTTTACCCTTAAGCTTACCCTTACCCTTACCCTTACCCTTACCCTTACCCTAACCCTTACCCTTGCTTTCACCCTTTAGCTTACCATTACCCTTACCCTTACCCTTACCCTTACCCTTACCATTACCCTTACCCTTACCCTTACCCTTACCCTTACCCTTACCCTTACCCTTACCCTTGCTTTTACCCTTAAGCTTACCCTTACCCTTACCCTTACCCTTACCCTTACCCTTACCCTTACCCTTACCCTTACCCTTACCCTTACCCTTACCCTTACCCTTGCTTTTACCCTTAAGCTTACCCTTACCCTTACCCTTACCCTTACCCTTACCCTTGCTTTTACCCTTAGGCTTACCCTTACCTGTACCCTTACCCTTACCCTTACCCTTACCCTTACCCTTACCCTTACCCTTACCCTTACCCTTACCCTTACCCTTGCTTTTACACTTAAGCTTACCCTTACCCTTACCCTTACCCTTACCCTTACCCTTACCCTTACCCTTGCTTTTACCCTTAAGCTTACCCTTACCCTTACCCTTACCCTTACCCTTACCCTTGCTTTTACCCTTAGGCTTACCCTTACCCTTACCCTCATCCTTACCCTTGCTTTTACCCTTAAGCTTACCCTCACCCTTACCCTTACTCTTACCCTTACCCTTACCCTTACCCTTACCCTTACCCTTACCCTTACCCTTACCCTTACCCTTACCCTTGCTTTTACCCTTAGGCTTACCCTTACCTTTACCCTTACCCTAACCCTTACCCTTACCCTTACCCTTACCCTTACCCTTGCTTTTACCCTTAAGCTTACCCTTACCCTTACCCTTACCCTTACCCTTACCCTTACCCTTACCCTTACCCTTACCCTTACCCTTACCCTTGCTTTTACCCTTAAGCTTACCCTTACCCTTACCCTTACCCTTACCCTTACCCTTACCCTTACCCTTACCCTTACCCTTACCCTTACCCTTACCCTTACCCTTACCCTTACCCTTACCCTTACCCTTACCCTTACCCTTACCCTTGCTTTTACCCTTAAGCTTACCCTTACCCTTACCCTTACCCTTACCCTTACCCTAACCCTTACCCTTGCTTTTACCCTTAAGCTTACCCTTACCCTTACTCTTACCCTTGCCCTTACCCTTACCCTTACCTTTACCCTTACCCTTACCCTTACCCTTACCCTTACCCTTACCCTTACCCTTACCCTTGCTTTTACCCTTAAGCTTACCCTTACCCTTACCCTTACCCTTACCCTTACCCTTACCCTTACCCATACCCTTACCCTTACCCTTACCCTTGCTTTTACCCTTAAGCTTACCCTTACCCTTACCCTTACCCTTACCCTTACCCTCACCCTTACCCTTGCTTTTACCCTTAGGCTTACCCTTACCTTTACCCTTACCCTTACCCTTACCCTTACCCTTACCCTTACCCTTACCCTTACCCTTACCCTTACCCTTACCCTTACCCTTACCCTTGCTTTTACCCTTAAGCTTACCCTTACCCTTACCCTTACCCTTACCATTACCCTTACCCTTACC
Organism: Myrrha octodecimguttata; assembly: GCA_958510865.1. Lineage (NCBI taxonomy): Eukaryota > Metazoa > Arthropoda > Insecta > Coleoptera > Coccinellidae > Myrrha > Myrrha octodecimguttata. The sequence continues at coordinate 40,481 of CAUEHS010000019.1, read as the reverse complement.
CTTACCCTTGCTTTTACCCTTAAGCTTACCCTTACCGTTACCCTTACCCTTACCCTTACCCTTGCTTTTACCCTTAGGCTCACCCTTACCCTTACCCTTACCCTTGCTTTTACCCTTAAGCTTACCCTTACCCTTACCCTTACTCTTACCCTTACCCTTACCCTTACCCTTACCCTTACCCTTACCCTTACCCTTACCCTTACCCTTACCCTTACCCTTACCCTTGCTTTTACCCTTAGGCTTACCCTTACCTTTACCCTTACCCTAACCCTTACCCTTACCCTTACCCTTACCCTTACCCTTGCTTTTACCCTTAAGCTTACCCTTACCCTTACCCTTACCCTTACCCTTACCCTTACCCTTACCCTTGCTTTTACCCTTAAGCTTACCCTTACCCTTACCCTTACCCTTACCCTTACCCTTACCTTTACCCTTACCCTTACCCTTACCCTTACCCTTACCCTTACCCTTACCCTTACCCTTACCCTTACCCTTACCATTACCCTTACCCTTGCTTATACCCTTAAGCTTACCCTTACCCTTACCCTTACCCTTACCCTTACCCTTACCCTTACCCTTACCCTTACCCTTACCCTTACCCTTACCCTTATCCTTGCTTTTACCCTTAGGCTTACCCTTACCTTTACCCTTACCCTTACCCTTACCCTTACCCTTACCCTTGCTTTTACCCTTAAGCTTACCCTTACCCTTACCCTTACCCTTACCCTTAAGCTTACCCTTACCCTTACCCTTACCCTTACCCTTACCCTTACCCTTACCCTTACCCTTAACCTTACCCTTGCTTTTACCCTTAAGCTTACCCTTACCCTTACCCTTACCCTTACCCTTACCCTTGCTTTTACCCTTAAGCTTACCCTTACCCTTACCCTTACCCTTACCCTTACCCTTGCTTTTACCCTTAGGCTCACCCTTACCTGTACCCTTACCCTTACCCTTACCCTTACCCTTACCCTTACCCTTACCCTTACCCTTACCCTTACCCTTACCCTTGCTTTTACCCTTAAGCTTACCCTTACCCTTACCCTTACCCTTACCCTTACCCTTGCTTTTACCCTTAAGCTTACCCTTACCCTTACCCTTACCCTTACCCTTACCCTTGCTTTTACCCTTAGGCTTACCCTTACCCTTACCCTTACCCTTACCCTTGCTTTTACCCTTAAGCTTACCCTCACCCTTACCCTTACTCTTACCCTTACCCTTACCCTTACCCTTACCCTTACCCTTACCCTTACCCTTACCCTTACCCTTACCCTTGCTTTTACCCTTAGGCTTACCCTTACCTTTACCCTTACCCTAACCCTTACCCTTACCCTTACCCTTACCCTTACCCTTGCTTTTACCCTTAAGCTTACCCTTACCCTTACCCTTACCCTTACCCTTACCCTTACCCTTACCCTTACCCTTACCCTTACCCTTGCTTTTACCCTTAAGCTTACCCTTACCCTTACCCTTACCCTTACCCTTACCCTTACCCTTACCCTTACCCTTACCCTTACCCTTACCCTTACCCTTACCCTTGATTTTACCCTTAAGCTTACCCTTACCCTTACCCTTACCCTTACCCTTACCCTAACCCTTACCCTTGCTTTTACCCTTAAGCTTACCCTTACCCTTACCCTTACCCTTACCCTTACCCTTACCCTTACCCTTACCCTTACCTTTACCCTTACCCTTACCCTTACCCTTACCCTTACCCTTACCCTTACCCTTACCCTTACCCTTGCTTTTACCCTTAAGCTTACCCTTACCCTTACCCTTACCCTTACCCTTACCCTTACCCTTACCCTTACCCTTACCCTTACCCTTACCCTTACCCTTGCTTTTACCCTTAAGCTTACCCTTACCCTTACCCTTACCCTTACCCTTACCCTTACCCTTACCCTTACCCTTGCTTTTACCCTTAGGCTTACCCTTACCTTTACCCTTACCCTTACCCTTACCCTTACCCTTACCCTTACCCTTACCCTTACCCTTACCCTTACCCTTGCTTTTACCCTTAAGCTTACCCTTACCCTTACCCTTACCCTTACCCTTACCCTTACCCTTACCCTTGCTTTTACCCTTAAGCTTACCCTTACCGTTACCCTTACCCTTACCCTTACCCTTGCTTTTACCCTTAGGCTTACCCTTACCCTTACCCTTACCCTTGCTTTTACCCTTAAGCTTACCCTTACCCTTACCCTTACTCTTACCCTTACCCTTACCCTTACCCTTACCCTTACCCTTACCCTTACCCTTACCCTTACCCTTACCCTTACCCTTACCCTTGCTTTTACCCTTAGGCTTACCCTTACCTTTACCCTTACCCTAACCCTTACCCCTACCCTTACCCTTACCCTTACCCTTGCTTTTACCCTTAAGCTTACCCTTACCCTTACCCTTACCCTTACCCTTACCCTTACCCTTACCCTTGCTTTTACCCTTAAGCTTACCCTTACCCTTACCCTTACCCTTACCCTTACCCTTACCATTACCCTTACCCTTGCTTTTACCCTTAAGCTTACCCTTACCCTTACCCTTACCCTTACCCTTACCCTTACCCTTACCCTTACCCTTACCCTTACCCTTACCCTTACCCTTACCCTTACCCTTATCCTTGCTTTTACCCTTAGGCTTACCCTTACCTTTACCCTTAACCTTACCCTTACCCTTACCCTTACCCTTGCTTTTACCCTTAAGCTTACCCTTACCCTTACCCTTACCCTTACCCTTAAGCTTACCCTTACCCTTACCCTTACCCTTACCCTTACCCTTACCCTTACCCTTACCCTTACCCTTAACCTTACCCTTGCTTTTACCCTTAAGCTTACCCTTACCCTTACCCTTACCCTTACCCTTACCCTTGCTTTTACCCTTAAGCTTACCCTTACCCTTACCCTTACCCTTACCCTTAAGCTTTCCCTTACCCTTACCCTTACCCTTACCCTTACCCTTACCCTTACCCTTACCCTTACCCTTACCCTTACCCTTACCCTTACGCTTACCCTTACCCTTACCCTTACCCTTACCCTTACCCTTACCCTTACCCTTACCCTTGCTTTTACCCTTAAGCTTACCCTTACCCTTACCCTTACCCTTACCCTTAAGCTTACCCCTTACCCTTACCCTTACCCTTACCCTCACCCCTTACCCTTACCCTTGCTTTTACCCTTAAGCTTACCCTTACCCTTACCCTTACCCTTACCCTTAAGCTTACCCTTACCCTTACCCTTACCCTTACCCTTACCCTTACCCCTTACCCTTACCCTTGCTTTTACCCTTAAGCTTACCCTTACCCTTACCCTTACCCTTACCCTTAAGCTTACCCTTACCCTTACCCTTACCCTTACCCTTACCCTTACCCTTACCTACCCTTACCCTTACCCTTACCCTTACCCTTGCTTTTACCCTTAAGCTTACCCTTACCCTTACCCTTACCCTTACCCTTGCTTTTACCCTTAAGCTTACCCTTACCCTTACCCTTACCCTTACCCTTAAGCTTACCCTTACCCTTACCCTTACCCTTACCCTTACCCTTACCCTTACCCTTACCCTTACCCTTACCCTTACCCTTACCCTTGCTTTTACCCTTAAGCTTACCCTTACCCTTACCCTTAACCTCACCCTTACCCTTACCCTTACCCTTACCCTTACCCTTGGCTTTTACCCTTAGGCTTACCCTTACCTTTACCCTTACCCTTACCCTCCCTTACCCTTACCCTTACCCTTACCCTTACCCTTACCCTTACCTTTACCCTTACCCTTGCTTTTACCCTTAAGCTTACCCTTACCCTTACCCTTACCCTTACCCTTACCCTTACTCTTGCTTTACCCTTAAGCTTACCCTTACCCTTACCCTTACCCTTACCCTTACCCTTGCTTTTACCCTTAGGCTTACCCTTACACTTTCCCTTACCCTTACCCTTGCTTTTACCCTTAAGCTTACCCTTACCCTTACCCTTACCCTTACCCTTACCCTTACCCTTACCCTTACCCTTACCCTTACCCTTACCCTTACCCTTACCCCTTACCCTTACCCTTACCCTAACCCTTACCCTTACCCTTACCCTTACCCTTACCCTTACCCTTACCCTTGCTTTTACCCTTAGGCTTACCCTTACCTTTACCCTTACCCTTACCCTTACCCTTACCCTTACCCTTACCCTTGCTTTTACCCTTAAGCTTACCCTTACCCTTACCCTTACCCTTACCCTTTCCCTTACCCTTACCCTTACCCTTACCCTTACCCTTACCCTTACCCTTACCCTTGCTTTTACCCTTAAACTTACCCTTCACCCTTACCCTTACCCCTTACCCTTACCCTTACCCTTACCCTTACCCTCACCCTTGCTTTTACCCTTAAGCTTACCCTTACCCTTACCCTTACCCTTACCCTTACCCTTACCCTTACCCTTACCCTTGCTTTTACCCTTAGCTTACCCTTAACCTTGACCCTTACCCTTACCCTGACCCTTGCTTTTACCCTTAGGCTTACCCTTACGCTTACCCTTACCCGTTACCCCTGCTTTCACCCTTAAGCTTACCCTTACCCTACCCTTACCTTACCCTTACCCTTACCCTTACCCTTACCCTTACCCTTGCTTTTACCCTTAGGCTTACCCTTACCCTTTACCCTTACCTTACCCTTACCCTTACCCTTACCCTTACCCTTACCCTTACCCTACCCTTGCTTTTACCCTTAAGCTAACCCTTACCCTTACCCTTACCCTTACCCTTACCCTTACCCTTAACCTTACCCTTACCCTTGCTTTTACCCTTAAGCTCACCCTTACCCTTACCCTTACCCTTACCCTTACACTTACCCTTACCCTGACACTTACCCTTGCTTTTACCCTTATGCTTACCCTTACTCTTACCCTTACCCTTACCCTTAAGCTTACCCTTACCCTTACCCTTACCCTTACCTTACCCTTACCCTTACCCTTGCTTTTACCCTTAAGCTTACCCTTACCTTACCCTTACCCTTACCCTTACCCTTGCTTTTACCCTTAAGCTTACCCTTACCCTTACCCTTAACCTTAAGCTTACCTTACCTTACCCTTACCCTTACCCTTACCCTTACCCTTACCCTTGCCTTTTACCCTTAAGCTTACCCTTACCCTTACCCCTTACCCTTACCCTAACCCTTACCCTTAACCCTTAACCTTACCCTTACCCTTACCCTTACCCTTACCCTTACCCTTACCCTTGCTTTACCCTTAGCTTACCCTTACCTTTAACCTTACCATTACCCTTACCCTTACCCTTACCCTTACCCTTACCCTTACCCTTGCTTTTACCCTTAAGCTTACCCTTACCCTTACCCTTACCCTTACCCTTACCCTTACCCTTACCCTTACCCTTTACCCTTACCCTTACCCTTACCCTTACCCTTACCCTTGCTTTTACCCTTAAGCTTACCCTTACCCTTACCCCTTACCCTTACCCTTACCCTTACCCTTACCCTTACCCTTACCCTTACCCTTACCCTTACCCTTACCCTTGCTTTTACCCTTAAGCTTACCCTTACCCTTACCCTTACTCTTACCCTTACCCTTACCCTTACCCTTACCCTTAGCCCTTTTACCCTTAGCTTACCCTTACCCTTACCTTTACCCTTACCCTTACCCTTACCCTTACCCTTACCCTTACCCTTACCCTTACTCTTACCCTTACCCTTACCCTTACCCTTGCTTTTACCCTTAGGCTTACCCTTACCTTTAGCCTTACCCCTTACCCTTACCCTTACCCTTACCCTTACCCTTACCCTTGCTTTTACCCTTAAGCTTACCCTTACCCTTACCCTTACCCTTACCCTTACCCTTACCCTTACCCTTACCCTTACCCTTACCCTTGCTTTTACCCTTAAGCTTACCCTTACCCTTACCCTTACCCTTACACTTACCCTTGCTTTTACCCTTAGGCTTACCCTTACCCTTACCCTTACCCTTACCCTTAAGCTTACTCCTTACCCTTACCCTTACCCTTACCCTCACCCTTACCCCTTACCCTTACCCTTACCCTTACCCTTACCCTTACCCTTACCCTTGCTTTTACCCTTAAGCTTACCCTTACCCTTACCCTTACTCTTACCCTTACCCTTACCCTTAACCCTTACCCTTACCCTTACCATTACCCTTACCGCTTTGACCCTTAGGCTTACCCTTACCTTACCCTTACGCTTACCCTTACCCTTACCCTTACCCTTACTCTTACCCTTACCCTTACCCTTGCTTTACCCTTAAGCTTACCCTTACCCTTACCCTTACCCTTACCCTTACCCTTACCCTTACCCTTGCTTTTACCCTTAGCTTACCCTTACCCTTACCCTTACCCTTACCCTTACCCTTGCTTTTACCCTTAGGCTTACCCTTACCCTTACCCTTACCCTTACCCTTGCTTTTACCCTTAAGCTTACCCTTACCCTTACCCTTACCCTTACCCTTACCCTTACCCTTACCCTTACCCTTACCCTTACCCTTACCCTTACCCTTACCCTTGCTTTTACCCTTAGGCTTAACCCTTACCCTTTACCCTTACCCTTACCCTTACCCTTACCCCTTACTCCTTACCCTTACCCTTACCCTTACCCTTACCCTTACCCTTACCCTACCCTTACCCTTACCCTTGCTTTTACCCCTTAAGCTTACCCTTACCCTTACCCTTACCCTTACCCTTACCCTTACCCTTACCCTTACCCTTGCTTCCCTTGAGCTTACCTTACCCTTACCCTTACCCTTACCATCACCCTTACCCTTACCCTTACACTTGCTTATACCCTTAAGCTTACCCTTACCCTTACCCTTACCCTTACCCTTACCCTTACCCTTACCCTTACCCTTACCCTTACCCTTAACCCTTACCCTTACCCTTACCCTTACCCTAACCCTTACCCTTACCCTTACCCTTACCCTTGCTTTTACCCTTAGGCTTACCCTTACCTTTACCCTTACCCTTACCCTTACCCTTACCCTTACCCTTACCCTTACCCTTGCTTTTACCCTTAAGCTTACCCTTACCCTTACCCTTACCCTTACCCTTACCCTTACCCTTACCCTTACCCTTACCCTTACCCTTGCTTTTACCCTTAAGCTTACCCTTACCCTTACCCTTACCCTTACCCTTACCCTTACCCTTACCCTTATCCTTACCCTTGCTTTTACCCTTAAGCTTACCCTTACCCTTACCCTTACCCTTACCCTTACCCTTACCCTTACCCTTACCCTTACCCTTACCCTTACCCTTGCTTTTACTCTTAGGCTTACCCTTACCTTTACCCTTACCCTTACCCTTACCCTTACCCTTACCCTCACCCTTACCCTTACCCTTGCTTTTACCCTTAAGCTTACCCTTACCCTTACCCTTACCCTCACCCTTACCCTTGCTTTTACCCTTAAGCTTACCCTTACCCTTACCCTTAACCTTACCCTTACCCTTGCTTTTACCCTTAGGCTTACCCTTACCCTTACCCTTACCCTTACCCTTGCTTTTACCCTTAAGCTTACCCTTACCCTTACCCTTACCCTTACCCTTACCCTTACCCTTACCCTTACCCTTACCCTTACCCTTACCCTTACCCTTACCCTTGCTTTTACCCTTAAGCTTACCCTTACCCTTACCCTTACCCTTACCCTTACCCTTACCCTTACCCTTACCCTTACCCTTACCCTTACCCTTGCTTTTACCCTTAAGCTTACCCTTACCCTTACCCTTACCCTTACCCTTGCTTTTACCCTTAAGCTTACCCTTACCCTTACCCTTACCCTTACCCTTAAGCTTACCCTTACCCTTACCCTTACCGTTACCCTTACCCTTACCCTTACCCTTACCCTTGCTTTTACCCTTAAGCTTACCCTTACCCTTACCCTTAACCTTACCCTTACCCTTACCCTTACCCTTACCCTTACCCTTGCTTTTACCCTTAGGCTTACCCTTACCTTTACCCTTACCCTTACCCTTACCCTTACCCTTACCCTTACCCTTACCCTTACCCTTACCCTTACCTTTACCCTTACCCTTGCTTTTACCCTTAAGCTTACCCTTACCCTTACCCTTACCCTTACCCTTACCCTTACTCTTGCTTTTACCCTTAAGCTTACCCTTACCCTTACCCTTACCCTTACCCTTACCCTTGCTTTTACCCTTAGGCTTACCCTTACCCTTTCCCTTACCCTTACCCTTGCTTTTACCCTTAAGCTTACCCTTACCCTTACCCTTACCCTTACCCTTACCCTTACCCTTACCCTTACCCTTACCCTTACCCTTACCCTTACCCTTACCCTTACCCTTACCCTAACCCTTACCCTTACCCTTACCCTTACCCTTACCCTTACCCTTGCTTTTACCCTTAGGCTTACCCTTACCTTTACCCTTACCCTTACCCTTACCCTTACCCTTACCCTTGCTTTTACCCTTAAGCTTACCCTTACCCTTACCCTTACCCTTACCCTTACCCTTACCCTTACCCTTACCCTTACCCTTACCCTTACCCTTACCCTTACCCTTACCCTTACCCTTACCCTTACCCTTACCCTTACCCTTACCCTTAACCTTGCTTTTACCCTTAAACTTACCCTTACCCTTACCCTTACCTTTACCCTTACCCTTACCCTTACCCTTACCCTTACCCTCACCCTTGCTTTTACCCTTAAGCTTACCCTTACCCTTACCCTTACCCTTACCCTTACCCTTACCCTTGCTTTTACCCTTAAGCTTACCCTTACCCTTACCCTTACCCTTACCCTTACCCTTGCTTTTACCCTTAGGCTTACCCTTACCCTTACCCTTACCCTTACCCCTGCTTTTACCCTTAAGCTTACCCTTACCCTTACCCTTACTCTTACCCTTATCCTTACCCTTACCCTTACCCTTGCTTTTACCCTTAGGCTTACCCTAACCTTTACCCTTACCCTTACCCTTACCCTTACCCTTACCCTTACCCTTACCCTTACCCTTACCCTTGCTTTTACCCTTAAGCTAACCCTTACCCTTACCCTTACCCTTACCCTTACCCTTACCCTTAACCTTACCCTTACCCTTGCTTTTACCCTTAAGCTCACCCTTACCCTTACCCTTACCCTTACCCTTACACTTACCCTTACCCTGACCCTTACCCTTGCTTTTACCCTTAAGCTTACCCTTACTCTTACCCTTACCCTTACCCTTAAGCTTACCCTTACCCTTACCCTTACCATTACCCTTACCCTTACCCTTACCCTTGCTTTTACCCTTAAGCTTACCCTTACCCTTACCCTTACCCTTACCCTTACCCTTGCTTTTACCCTTAAGCTTACCCTTACCCTTACCCTTACCCTTAAGCTTACCCTTACCCTTACCCTTACCCTTACCCTTACCCTTACCCTTGCTTTTACCCTTAAGCTTACCCTTACCCTTACCCTTACCCTTACCCTAACCCTTACCCTTAGCCTTACCCTTACCCTTACCCTTACCCTTACCCTTACCCTTGCTTTTACCCTTAGGCTTACCCTTACCTCTACCCTTACCATTACCCTTACCCTTACCCTTACCCTTACCCTTACCCTTACCCTTACCCTTACCCTTACCCTTGCTTTTACCCTTAAGCTTACCCTTACCCTTACCCTTACTCTTACCCTTACCCTTACCCTTACCCTTACCCTTACCCTTACCCTTACCCTTACCCTTACCCTTGCTTTTACCCTTAAGCTTACCCTTACCCTTACCCTTACCCTTACCCTTACCCTTACCCTTACCCTTACCCTTACCCTTACCCTTACCCTTACCCTTACCCTTACCCTTACCCTTACCCTTACCCTTGCTTTTACCCTTAAGCTTACCCTTACCCTTACCCTTACTCTTACCCTTACCCTTACCCTTACCCTTACCCTTGCTTTTACCCTTAAGCTTACCCTTACCCTTACCTTTACCCTTACCCTTACCCTTACCCTTACCCTTACCCTTACTCTTACCCTTACCCTTAAACTTACCCTTGCTTTTACCCTTAGGCTTACCCTTACCTTTAGCCTTACCCTTACCCTTACCCTTACCCTTACCCTTACCCTTACCCTTACCCTTACCCTTGCTTTTACCCTTAAGCTTACCCTTACCCTTACCCTTACCCTTACCCTTACCCTTACCCTTACCCTTACCCTTGCTTTTACCCTTAAGCTTACCCTTACCCTTACCCTTACCCTTACACTTACCCTTGCTTTTACCCTTAGGCTTACCCTTACCCTTACCCTTACCCTTACCCTTAAGCTTACCCTTACCCTTACCCTTACCCTTACCCTCACCCTTACCCTTACACTTACCCTTACCCTTACCCTTACCCTTACCCTTACGCTTGCTTTTACCCTTAAGCTTACCCTTACCCTTACCCTTACTCTTACTCTTACCCTTACCCTTACCCTTACCCTTACCCTTACCCTTGCTTTGACCCTTAGGCTTACCCTTACCTTTACCCTTACCCTTACCCTTACCCTTACCCTTACCCTTACCCTTACCCTCACCCTTACCCTCACCCTTACCCTTGCTTTTACCCTTAAGCTTACCCTTACCCTTACCCTTACCCTTACCCTTACCCTTACCCTTACCCTTGCTTTTACCCTTAAGCTTACCCTTACCCTTACCCTTACCCTTACCCTTGCTTTTACCCTTAGGCTTACCCTTACCCTTACCCTTACCCTTACCCTTGCTTTTACCCTTAAGCTTACCCTTACCCTTACCCTTACCCTTACCCTTACCCTTACCCTTACCCTTACCCTTACCCTTACCCTTACCCTTACCCTTACCCTTACCCTTACCCTTACCCTTACCCTTGCTTTTACCCTTAGGCTTAACCTTACCTTTACCCTTACCCTTACCCTTACCCTTACCCTTACTCTTACCCTTACCCTTACCCTTACCCTTACCCTTACCCTTACCCTTACCCTTACCCTTACCCTTACCCTTGCTTTTACCCTTAAGCTTACCCTTACCCTTACCCTTACCCTTACCCTTACCCTTACCCTTACCCTTACCCTTACCCTTGCTTTTACCCTTAAGCTTACCCTTACCCTTACCCTTACCCTCACCCTTACCCTTACTCTTACAATTGCTTATACCCTTAAGCTTACCCTTACCCTTACCCTTACCCTTACCCTTACCCTTACCCTTACCCTTACCCTTACCCTTACCCTTACCCTTACCCTTACCCTTACCCTTGCTTTTACCCTTAGGCTTACCCTTACCTTTACCCTTACCCTTACCCTTACCCTTACCCTTACCCTTACCCTTACCCTTGCTTTTACCCTTAAGCTTACCCTTACCCTTACCCTTACTCTTACCCTTACCCTAACCCTTACCCTTGCTTTTACCCTTAAGCTTACCCTTACCCTTACCCTTACCCTTACCCTTACCCTTACCCTTACCCTTACCCTTACCCTTACCCTTACCCTTACCCTTACCCTTACCCTTACCCTTGCTTTTACCCTTAAGCTTACCCTTACCCTTACCCTTACCCTTACCCTTACCCTTACCCTTACCCTTATCCTTACCCTTGCTTTTACCCTTAAGCTTACCCTTACCCTTACCCTTACCCTTACCGTTACCCTTACCCTTACCCTTACCCTTACCCTTACCCTTGCTTTTACTCTTAGGCTTACCCTTACCTTTACCCTTACCCTTACCCTTACCCTTACCCTCACCCTTACCCTTACCCTTGCTTTTACCCTTAAGCTTACCCTTACCCTTACCCTTACCCTCACCCTTACCCTTGCTTTTACCCTTAAGCTTACCCTTACCCTTACCCTTAACCTTACCCTTACCCTTACTTTTACCCTCAGGCTTACCCTTACCCTTACCCTTACCCTTACCCTTACCCTTGCTTTTACCCTTAAGCTTACCCTTACCCTTACCCTTACTCTTACCCTTACCCTTACCCTTACCCTTACCCTTACCCTTACCCTTACCCTTACCCTTACCCTTACCCTTACCCTTACCCTTACCCTTGCTTTTACCCTTAGGCTTACCCTTACCTTTACCCTCACCCTAACCCTTACCCTTACCCTTACCCTTACACTTACCCTTGCTTTTACCCTTAAGCTTACCCTTACCCTTACCCTTACCCTTACCCTTACCTTACCCTTACCCTTACCTTACCCTTACCCTTGCTTTTACCCTTAAGCTCACCCTTACCCTTTCCCCTAACCCTTACCCTTACCCTTACCCTTACCCTTACCCTTACCCTTACCCTTGCTTTTACCCTTAAGCTTACCCTTACCCTTACCCTTACCCTTACCCTTACCCTTACCCTTACCCTTACCCTTACCCTTACCCTTACCCTTACCCTTGCTTTTACCCTTAGGCTTACCCTTACCTTTACCCTTACCCTTACCCTTACCCTTACCCTTACCCTTACCCTTGCTTTTACCCTTAAGCTTACCCTTACCCTTACCCTTACCCTTAAGCTTACCCTTACCCTTACCCTTACCCTTACCCTTACCCTTACCCTTACCCTTACCCTTACCCTTACCCTTACCTTACCCTTACCCTTACCCTTACCCTTACCCTTACCCTTACCCTTACCCTTACCCTTACCCTTGCTTTTACCCTTAAGCTTACCCTTACCCTTACCCTTACCCTTACCCTTACCCTTGCTTTTACCCTTAAGCTTACCCTTACCCTTACCCTTACCCTTAAGCTTACCCTTACCCTTACCCTTACCCTTACCCTTACCTTTACCTTTACCCTTACCCTTACCCTTACCCTTACCCTTACCCTTACCCTTGCTTTTACCCTTAAGCTTACCCTTACCCTTACCCTTACCCTTACCCTTAAGCTTACCCTTACCCTTACCCTTACCCTTACCCTTACCCTTAACCTTACCCTTGCTTTTACCCTTAAGCTTACCCTTACCCTTACCCCTTACCCTTACCCTCACCCTTACCCTTACCCTTACCCTTACCCTTACCCTTACCCTTACCCTTACCCTCACCCTTACCCTTGCTTTTACCCTTAGGCTTACCCTTACCTTTACCCTTACCCTTACCCTTACCCTTACCCTTACCCTTACCCTTACCCTTACCCTTACCCTTGCTTTTACCCTTAAGCTTACCCTTACCCTTACCCTTACTCTTACCCTTACCCTAACCCTTACCCTTGCTTTTACCCTTAAGCTTACCCTTACCCTTACCCTTACCCTTACCCTTACCCTTACCCTTACCCTTACCCTTACCCTTACCCTTACCCTTACCCTCACCCTTACCCTTGCTTTTACCCTTAGGCTTACCCTTACCTTTACCCTTACCCTTACCCTTACCCTTACCCTTACCCTTACCCTTACCCTTGCTTTTACCCTTAAGCTTACCCTTACCCTTACCCTTACTCTTACCCTTACCCTAACCCTAACCCTTGCTTTTACCCTTAAGCTTACCCTTACCCTCACCCTTACCCTTACCCTTACCCTTACCCTTACCCTTACCCTTACCCTTACCCTTACCCTTACCCTTACCCTTGCTTTTACCCTTAAGCTTACCCTTACCCTTACCCTTACCCTTACCCTTACCCTTACCCTTACCCTTATCCTTACCCTTGCTTTTACCCTTAAGCTCACCCTTACCCTTACCCTTACCCTTACCCTTACCCTTACCCTTACCCTTACCCTTACCCTTACCCTTACCCTTACCCTTACCCTTACCCTTGCTTTTACTCTTAGGCTTACCCTTACCTTTACCCTTACCCTTACCCTTACCCTTACCCTTACCCTCACCCTTACCCTTACCCTTGCTTTTACCCTTAAGCTTACCCTTACCCTTACCCTTACCCTCACCCTTACCCTTGCTTTTACCCTTAAGCTTACCCTTACCCTTACCCTTAACCTTACCCTTACCCTTGCTTTTACCCTTAGGCTTACCCTTACCCTTACACTTACCCTTACCCTTGCTTTTACCCTTAAGCATACCCTTACCCTTACCCTTACCCTTACCCTTACCCTTACCCTTACCCTTACCCTTACCCTTACCCTTGCTTTTACCCTTAAGCTTACCCTTACCCTTACCCTTACCCTTACCCTTACCCTTACCCTCACCCTTAACCTTACCCTTACCCCTGCTTTTACCCTTAAGCTTACCCTTACCCTTACCCTTACCCTTACCCTTGCTTTTACCCTTAAGCTTACCCTTACCCTTACCCTTACCCTTAAGCTTACCCTTACCCTTACCCTTACCCTTACCCTTACCCTTACCCTTACCCTTACCCTTACCCTTACCCTTACCCTTACCCTTACCCTTACCCTTACCCTTACCCTTACCCTTGCTTTTACCCTTAAGCTTACCCTTACCCTTACCCTTAACCTTACCCTTACCCTTACCCTTACCCTTACCCTTACCCTTACCCTTGCTTTTACCCTTAGGCTTACCCTTACCTTTACCCTTACCCTTACCCTTACCCTTACCCTTACCCTTACCCTTACCCTTACCCTTACCTTTACCCTTACCCTTGCTTTTACCCTTAAGCTTACCCTTACCCTTACCCTTACCCTTACCCTTACCCTTACTCTTGCTTTTACCCTTAAGCTTACCCTTACCCTTACCCTTACCCTTACCCTTACCCTTGCTTTTACCCTTAGGCTTACCCTTACCCTTTCCCTTACCCTTACCCTTGCTTTTACCCTTAAGCTTACCCTTACCCTTACCCTTACCCTTACCCTTACCCTTACCCTTACCCTTACCCTTACCCTTACCCTTACCCTTACCCTCACCCTTACCCTAACCCTTACCCTTACCCTTACCCTTACCCTTACCCTTAGCCTTGCTTTTACCCTTAGGCTTACCCTTACCTTTACCCTTACCCTTACCCTTACCCTTACCCTTACCCTTGCTTTTACCCTTAAGCTTACCCTTACCCTTACCCTTACCCTTACCCTTACCCTTACCCTAACCCTTACCCTTACCCTTACCCTTACCCTTACCCTTGCTTTTACCCTTAAACTTACCCTTACCCTTACCCTTACCCTTACCCTTACCCTTACCCTTACCCTTACCCTTACCCTCACCCTTGCTTTTACCCTTAAGCTTACCCTTACCCTTACCCTTACCCTTACCCTTACCCTTACCCTTACCCTTGCTTTTACCCTTAAGCTTACCCTTACCCTTACCCTTACCCTTACCCTTACCCTTGCTTTTACCCTTAGGCTTACCCTTACCCTTACCCTTACCCTTACCCCTGCTTTTACCCTTAAGCTTACCCTTACCCTTACCCTTACTCTTACCCTTACCCTTACACTTACCCTTACCCTTGCTTTTACCCTTAGGCTTACCCTTACCTTTACCCTTACCCTTACCCTTACCCTTACCCTTACCCTTACCCTTACCCTTACCCTTACCCTTACCCTTGCTTTTACCCTTAAGCTAACCCTTACCCTTACCCTTACCCTTACCCTTACCCTTACCCTTACCCTTACCCTTACCCTTACCCTTACCCTTACCCTTAACCTTACCCTTACCCTTGCTTTTACCCTTAAGCTCACCCTTACCCTTACCCTTACCCTTACCCTTACACTTACCCTTACCCTGACCCTTACCCTTGCTTTTACCCTTAAGCTTACCCTTACTCTTACCCTTACCCTTACCCTTAAGCTTACCCTTACCCTTACCCTTACCCTTACCCTTACCCTTACCCTTACCCTTACCCTTGCTTTTACCCTTAAGCTTACCCTTACCCTTACCCTTACCCTTACCCTTACCCTTGCTTTTACCCTTAAGCTTACCCTTACCCTTACCCTTACCCTTAAGCTTACCCTTACCCTTACCCTTACCCTTACCCTTACCCTTACCCTTGCTTTTACCCTTAAGCTTACCCTTACCCTTACCCTTACCCTTACCCTAACCCTTACCCTTAGCCTTACCCTTACCCTTACCCTTACCCTTACCCTTACCCTTGCTTTTACCCTTAGGCTTACCCTTACCTTTACCCTTACCATTACCCTCACCCTTACCCTTACCCTTACCCTTACCCTTACCCTTGCTTTTACCCTTAAGCTTACCCTTACCCTTACCCTTACCCTTACCCTTACCCTTACCCTTACCCTTACCCTTACCCTTACCCTTGCTTTTACCCTTAAGCTTACCCTTACCCTTACCCTTACCCTTACCCTTACCCTTACCCTTACCCTTACCCTTACCCTTACCCTTGCTTTTACCCTTAAGCTTACCCTTACCCTTACCCTTACTCTTACCCTTACCCTTACCCTTACCCTTACCCTTGCTTTTACCCTTAAGCTTACCCTTACCCTTACCTTCACCCTTACCCTTACCCTTACCCTTACCCTTACCCTTACTCTTACCCTTACCCTCACCCTTACCCTTGCTTTTACCCTTAGGCTTACCCTTACCTTTAGCCTTACCCTTACCCTTACCCTTACCCTTACCCTTACCCTTACCCTTACCCTTACCCTTGCTTTTACCCTTAAGCTTACCCTTACCCTTACCCTTACCCTTACCCTTACCCTTACCCTTACCCTTACCCTTGCTTTTACCCTTAAGCTTACCCTTACCCTTACCCTTACCCTTACACTTACCCTTGCTTTTACCCTTAGGCTTACCCTTACCCTTACCCTTACCCTTACCCTTAAGCTTACCCTTACCCTTACCCTTACCCTTACCCTCACCCTTACCCTTACCCTTACCCTTACCCTTACCCTTACCCTTACCCTTGCTTTTACCCTTAAGCTTACCCTTACCCTTACCCTTACTCTTACCCTTACCCTTACCCTTACCCTTACCCTTGCTTTGACCCTTAGGCTTACCCGTACCTTTACCCTTACCCTTACCCTTACCCTTACCCTTACCCTTACCCTTACCCTTACCCTTACCCTTACCCTTACCCTTGCTTTTACCCTTAAGCTTACCCTTACCCTTACCCTTACCCTTACCCTTACCCTTACCCTTACCCTTACCCTTGCTTTTACCCTTAAGCTTACCCTTACCCTTACCCTTACCCTTACCCTTACGCTTGCTTTTACCCTTAAGCTTACCCTTACCCTTACCCTTACCCTTACCCTTACCCTTACCCTTACCCTTACCCTTACCCTTGCTTTTACCCTTAGGCTTAACCTTACCTTTACCCTTACCCTTACCCTTACCCTTACTCTTACCCTTACCCTTACCCTTACCCTTACCCTTACCCTTACCCTTACCCTTACCCTTACCCTTACCCTTGCTTTCACCCTTAAGCTTACCCTTACCCTTACCCTTACCCTTACCCTTACCCTTACCCTTACCCTTACCCTTGCTTTTACCCTTAAGCTTACCCTTACCCTTACCCTTACCCTTACCCTCACCCTTACCCTTACCCTTACACTTGCTTATACCCTTAAGCTTACCCTTACCCTTACCCTTACCCTTACCCTTACCCTTACCCTTACCCTTACCCTTACCCTTACCCTTACCCTTACCCTTGCTTTTACCCTTAGGCTTACCCTTACCTTTACCCTTACCCTTACCCTTACCCTTACCCTTACCCTTACCCTTACCCTTGCTTTTACCCTTAAGCTTACCCTTACCCTTACCCTTACTCTTACCCTTACCCTAACCCTTACCCTTGCTTTTACCCTTAAGCTTACCCTTACCCTTACCCCTACCCTTACCCTTACCCTTACCCTTACCCTTACCCTTACCCTTACCCTTACCCTTACCCTTACCCTTACCCTTGCTTTTACCCTTAAGCTTACCCTTACCCTTACCCTTACCCTTACCCTTACCCTTACCCTTACCCTTATCCTTACCCTTGCTTTTACCCTTAAGCTTACCCTTACCCTTACCCTTACCCTTACCCTTACCCTTACCCTTACCCTTACCCTTACCCTTACCCTTACCCTTGCTTTTACTCTTAGGCTTACCCTTACCTTTACCCTTACCCTTACCCTTACCCTTACCCTTACCCTCACCCTTACCCTTACCCTTGCTTTTACCCTTAAGCTTACCCTTACCCTTACCCTTACCCTCACCCTTACCCTGGCTTTTACCCTTAAGCTTACCCTTACCCTTACCCTTAACCTTACCCTTACCCTTGCATTTACCCTTAGGCTTACCCTTACCCTTACCCTTACCCTTACCCTTGCTTTTACCCTTAAGCTTACCCTTACCCTTACCCTTACTTTTACCCTTACCCTTACCCTTACCCTTACCCTTACCCTTACCCTTACCCTTACCCTTACCCTCACCCTTACCCTTACCCTTACCCTTGCTTTTACCCTTAGGCTCACCCTTACCTTTACCCTTACCCTAACCCTTACCCTTACCCTTACCCTTACACTTACCCTTGCTTTTACCCTTAAGCTTACCCTTACCCTCACCCTTACCCTTACCCTTACCCTTACCCTTACCCTTACCCTTACCCTTACCCTTACCCTTACCCTTAACCTTACCCTTACCCTTGCTTTTACCCTTAAGCTCACCCTTACCCTTACCCTTACCCTTACCCTTACCCTTACCCTTACCCTTACCCTTACCCTTACCCTTGCTTTTACCCTTAAGCTTACCCTTACCCTTACCCTTACCCTTACCCTTACCCTTACCCTTACCCTTACCCTTACCCTTACCCTTACCCTTACCCTTACCCTTACCCTTACCCTTGCTTTTACCCTTAGGCTTACCCTTACCTTTACCCTTACCCTTACCCTTACCCTTACCCTTACCCTTGCTTTTACCCTTAAGCTTACCCTTACCCTTACCCTTACCCTTAAGCTTACCCTTACCCTTACCCTTACCCTTACCCTTACCCTTACCCTTACCCTTACTTAGGGTAAGGGTAAGGGTAAGCTTAAGGGTAAAAGCAAGGGTAAGGGTAAGGGTAAGGGTAAGGGTAAGGGTAAGGGTAAGGGTAAGGGTAAGGGTAAGGGTAAGGGTAAGGGTAAGGGTAAGCTTAAGGGTAAGGGTGAGGGTAAGGGTAAGGGTAAGCTTAAGGGTAAAAGCAAGGGTAAGGGTAAGGGTAAGGGTAAGGGTAAGCTTAAGGGTAAGGGTAAGGGTAAGGGTAAGGGTAAGCTTAAGGGTAAAAGCAAGGGTAAGGTTAAGGGTAAGGGTAAGGGTAAGGGTAAGGGTAAGGGTAAGCTTAAGGGTAAGGGTAAGGGTAAGGGTAAGGGTAAGCTTAAGGGTAAAAGCAAGGGTAAGGGTAAGGGTAAGGGTAAGGGTAAGGGTAAGGGTAAGGGTAAGGGTAAGGGTAAGGGTAAGGGTAAGGGTAAGGGTAAGGGTAAGGGTAAGGGTAAGGGTAAGGGTAAGGGTAAGGGTAAGCTTAAGGGTAAGGGTAAGGGTAAGGGTAAGCTTAAGGGTAAAAGCAAGGGTAAGGGTAAGGGTAAGGGTAAGGGTAAACGTAAGCTTAAGGGTAAAAGCAAGGGTAAGGGTAAGGGTAAGGGTAAGGGTAAGGGTAAGGGTAAGGGTAAGGGTAAGGGTAAGGGTAAGGGTAAGCTTAAGGGTAAGGGTAAGGGTAAGGGTAAGCTTAAGGGTAAAAGCAAGGGTAAGGGTAAGGGTAAGGGTAAGGGTAAAGGTAAGGGTAAGCCTAAGGGTAAAAGCAAGGGTAAGGGTAAGGGTAAGGGTAAGGGTAAGGGTAAGGGTAAGGGTAAGGGTAAGGGTAAGGGTAAGGGTAAGGGTAAGGGTAAGCTTAAGGGTAAAAGCAAGGGTAAGGGTAAGGGTAAGGGTAAGGGTAAGGGTAAGGGTAAGGGTAAGGGTAAGGGTAAGCTTAAGGGTAAAAGCAAGGGTAAGGGTAAGGGTAAGGGTAAGAGTAAGGGTAAGGGTAAGGGTAAGGGTAAGGGTAAGAGTAAGCTTAAGGGTAAAAGCAAGGGTAAGGGTAAGGGTAAGGGTAAGGGTAAGGGTTAGGGTAAGGGTAAAGGTAAGGGTAAGCCTAAGGGTAAAAGCAAGGGTAAGGGTAAGGGTAAGGGTAAGGGTAAGGGTAAGGGTAAGGGTAAGGGTAAGGGTAAGGGTAAGGGTAAGGGTAAGAGTAAGGGTAAGGGTAAGGGTAAGCTTAAGGGTAAAAGCAAGGGTAAGGGTAAGGGTAAGGGTAAGGGTAAGCCTAAGGGTAAAAGCAAGGGTAAGGGTAAGGTTAAGGGTAAGGGTAAGGGTAAGCTTAAGGGTAAAAGCAAGGGTAAGGGTAAGGGTAAGGGTAAGGTTAAGGGTAAGCTTAAGGGTAAAAGCAAGGGTAAGGGTAAGGGTGAGGGTAAGGGTAAGGGTAAGGGTAAGGGTAAAGGTAAGGGTAAGCCTAAGAGTAAAAGCAAGGGTAAGGGTAAGGGTAAGGGTAAGGGTAAGGGTAAGGGTAAGGGTAAGGGTAAGGGTAAGGGTAAGGGTTAGCTTAAGGGTAAAAGCAAGGGTAAGGATAAGGGTAAGGGTAAGGGTAAGGGTAAGGGTAAGGGTAAGGGTAAGGGTAAGCTTAAGGGTAAAAGCAAGGGTAAGGGTAAGGGTAAGGGTAAGGGTAAGGGTAAGGGTAAGGGTAAGGGTAAGAGTAAGGGTAAGGGTAAGCTTAAGGGTAAAAGCAAGGGTAAGGGTTAGGGTAAGGGTAAGGGTAAGGGTAAGGGTAAGGGTAAGGGTAAGCTTAAGGGTAAAAGCAAGGGTAAGGGTAAGGGTAAGGGTAAGGGTAAGGGTAAGGGTAACGGTAAGGGTAAGCCTAAGGGTAAAAGCAAGGGTAAGGGTAAGGGTAAGGGTAAGGGTAAGGGTAAGGGTAAGGGTAAGGGTAAGGGTGAGGGTAAGGGTAAGGGTAAGGGTAAGGGTAAACTTAAGGGTATAAGCAAGGGTAAGGGTAAGGGTAAGGGTGAGGGTAAGGGTAAGGGTAAGGGTAAGGGTAAGCTTAAGGGTAAAAGCAAGGGTAAGGGTAAGGGTAAGGGTAAGGGTAAGGGTAAGGGTAAGGGTAAGCTTAAGGGTAAAAGCAAGGGTAAGGGTAAGGGTAAGGGTGAGGGTGAGGGTAAGGGTAAGGGTAAGGGTAAGGGTAAAGGTAAGGTTAAGCCTAAGGGTAAAAGCAAGGGTAAGGGTAAGGGTAAGCCTAAGGGTAAAAGCAAGGGTAAGGGTAAGAGTAAGGGTAAGGGTAAGGGTAAGGGTAAGCTTAAGGGTAAAAGCAAGGGTAAGGGTAAGGGTAAGGGTAAGGGTAAGGGTAAGGGTAAGGGTAATCTTAAGGGTAAAAGCAAGGGTAAGGGTAAGGGTAAGGGTAAGGGTAAGGGTTAGGGTAAGGGTAAGGGTAAAGGTAAGGGTAAGCCTAAGGGTCAAAGCAAGGGTAAGGGTAAGGGTAAGGGTAAGGGTAAGGGTAAGCTTAAGGGTAAAAGCAAGGGTAAGGGTAAGGGTAAGGGTAAGGGTAAGGGTAAGGGTAAGGGTAAGGGTAAGGGTAAGGGTAAGGGTAAGCTTAAGGGTAAGGGTAAGGGTAAGGGTAAGGGTAAGCCTAAGGGTAAAAGCAAGGGTAAGTGTAAGGGTAAGGGTAAGGGTAAGGGTAAGCTTACCCTTACCCTTACCCTTACCCTTACCCTTACCCTTGCTTTTACCCTTAAGCTTACCCTTACCCTTACCCTTACCCTTACCCTTACCCTTACCCTTACCCTTACCCTTACCCTTATCCTTACCCTTGCTTTTACCCTTAAGCTTACCCTCACCCTTACCCTTACCCTTACCCTTACCCTTACCCTTACCCTTACCCTTACCCTTACCCTTACCCTTGCTTTTACTCTTAGGCTTACCCTTACCTTTACCCTTACCCTTACCCTTACCCTTACCCTCACCCTTACCCTTACCCTTGCTTTTACCCTTAAGCTTACCCTTACCCTTAACCTTACCCTTACCCTTACCCTTGCTTTTACCCTTAAGCTTACCCTTACCCTTACCCTTAACCTTACCCTTACCCTTGCTTTTACCCTTAGGCTTACCCTTACCCTTACCCTTACCCTTACCCTTGCTTTTACCCTTAAGCTTACCCTTACCCTTACCCTTACTCTTACCCTTACCCTTACCCTTACCCTTACCCTTACCCTTACCCTTGCTTTTACCCTTAGGCTTACCCTTACCTTTACCCTTACCCTAACCCTTACCCTTACCCTTACCCTTACCCTTACCCTTGCTTTTACCCTTAAGCTTACCCTTACCCTTACCCTTACCCTTACCCTTACCCTTACCCTTACCCTTACCCTTACCCTTACCCTTACCCTTACCCTTACCCTTACCCTTACCCTTACCCTTGCTTTTACCCTTAAGCTCACCCTTACCCTTACCCTTACCCTTACCCTTACCCTTACCCTTACCCTTACCCTTACCCTTACCCTTGCTTTTACCCTTAAGCTTACCCTTACCCTTACCCTTACCCTTACCCTTACCCTTACCCTTACCCTTAACCTTACCCTTACCCTTACCCTTGCTTTTACCCTTAGGCTTACCCTTACCTTTACCCTTACCCTTAACCTTACCCTTACCCTTACCCTTGCTTTTACCCTTAAGCTTACCCTTACCCTTACCCTTACCCTTAAGCTTACCCTTACCCTTACCCTTACCCTTACCCTTACCCTTACCCTTACCCTTACCCTTACCCTTACCCTTACCCTTACCCTTGCTTTTACCCTTAAGCTTACCCTTACCCTTACCCTTACCCTTACCCTTACCCTTGCTTTTACCCTTAAGCTTACCCTTACCCTTACCCTTACCCTTAAGCTTACCCTTACCCTTACCCTTACCCTTACACTTACCCTTATCCTTACCCTTACCCTTACCCTTACCCTTACCCTTACCCTTACCCTTGCTTTTACCCTTAAGCTTACCCTTACCCTTACCCTTACCCTTACCCTAAAGCTTACCCTTACCCTTACCCTTACCCTTACCCTTACCCTTAACCTTACCCTTGCTTTTAACCTTAAGCTTACCCTTACCCTTACCCTTACCCTTACCCTTAAGCTTACCCTTACCCTTACCCTTACCCTTACCCTTACCCTTGCTTTTACCCTTAAGCTTACCCTTACCCTTACCCTTACCCTTAAGCTTACCCTTACCCTCACCCTTACCCTTACCCTTACCCTTACCCTTACCCTTACCCTTGCTTTTACCCTTAAGCTTACCCTTACCCTTACCCTAAGTAAAGGTAAGGGTAAGGGTAAGGGTAAGGGTAAGGGTAAGGGTAAGGGTAAGGGTAAGGGTAAGCTTAAGGGTAAAAGCAAGGGTAAGGGTAAGGGAAAGGGTAAGGGTAAGGGTAAGGGTAAGGGTAAGGGTAAGGGTAAGGGTAAGGGTAAGGGTAAGGGTAAGGGTAAGCTTAAGGGTAAGGGTAAGGGTAAGGGTAAGGGTAAGCCTAAGGGTAAAAGCAAGGGTAAGGGTAAGGGTAAGGGTAAGGGTAAGGGTAAGCTTAAGGGTAAAAGCAAGGGTAAGGGTAAAGCTAAGGGTAAGGGTAAGGGTAAGGGTAAGGGTAAGCTTAAGGGTAAAAGCAAGGGTAAGGGTAAGGGTAAGGGTAAGGGTAAGGGTAAGGGTAAGGGTAAAGGTGAGGGTAAGCCTAAGGGTAAAAGCAAGGGTAAGGGTAAGGGTAAGGGTAAGGGTAAGGGTAAGGGTAAGGGTAGGGGTAAGAGTAAGGGTAAGGGTAAGCTTAAGGGTAAAAGCAAGGGTAAGGGTAAGGGTAAGGGTAAGGGTAAGGGTAAGGGTAAGCTTAAGGGTAAAAGCAAGGGTAAGGGTAAGGGTTAGGGTAAGGGTAAGGGTAAGGGTAAGGGTAAGGGTAAGGGT
This sequence comes from Myrrha octodecimguttata, assembly GCA_958510865.1. Taxonomy (NCBI): domain Eukaryota; kingdom Metazoa; phylum Arthropoda; class Insecta; order Coleoptera; family Coccinellidae; genus Myrrha; species Myrrha octodecimguttata. Next base: position 16,809 of record CAUEHS010000019.1, on the reverse strand, counting down.
AAGGGTAAGGGTAAGGGTAAGGGTAAGGGTAAGGGTAAGGGTAAGGGTAAGGGTAAGGGTAAGGGTAAGGGTAAGGGTAAGGGTAAGGGTAAGGGTAAGGGTAAGGGTAAGGGTAAGCTTAAGGGTAAAAGCAAGGGTAAGGGTAAGGGTAAGGGTAAGGGTAAGGGTAAGGGTAATGGTAAGGGTAAAGGTAAGGGTAAGCCTAAGGGTAAAAGCAAGGGTAAGGATAAGGGTAAGGGTAAGGGTAAGGGTAAGGGTAAGGGTAAGGGTAAGGGTAAGGGTAAGCTTAAGGGTAAAAGCAAGGGTAAGGGTAAGGGTAAGGGTAAGGGTAAGGGTAAGGGTAAGCTTAAGGGTAAGGGTAAGGGTAAGGGTAAGGGTAAGCTTAAGGGTAAAAGCAAGGGTAAGGGTAAGGGTAAGGGTAAGGGTAAGGGTAAGCTTAAGGGTAAAAGCAAGGGTAAGGGTAAGGGTAAGGGTAAGGGTAAGCTTAAGGGTAAGGGTAAGGGTAAGGGTAAGGGTAAGCTTAAGGGTAAAAGCAAGGGTAAGGGTAAGAGTAAGGGTAAGGGTAAGGGTAAGGGTAAGGGTAAGGGTAAGGGTGAGCTTAAGGGTAAAAGCAAGGGTAAGGGTAAGGGTAAGGGTAAGGGTAAGGGTAAGGGTAAGGGTAAGGGTAAGGGTAAGGGTAAGGGTAAGCTTAAGGGTAAAAGCAAGGGTAAGGGTAAGGGTAAGGGTAAGGGTAAGGGTAAGGGTAACGGTAAGGGTAAAGGTAAAGGTAAGGTTAAGCCTAAGGGTAAAAGCAAGGGTAAGGGTAAGGGTAAGGGTAAGGGTAAGAGTAAGGGTAAGGGTAAGGGTAAGGGTAAGCTTAAGGGTAAAAGCAAGGATAAGGGTAAGGGTAAGGGAAAGGGTAAGCCTAAGGGTAAAAGCAAGGGTAAGGGTAAGGGTAAGGGTAAGGGTAAGCTTAAGGGTAAAAGCAAGGGTAAGGGTAAGGGTAAGGGTAAGGGTAAGGGTAAGGGTAAGCTTAAGGGTAAAAGCAAGGGTGAGGGTAAGGGTAAGGGTAAGGGTAAGGGTAAGGGTAAGGGTAAGGGTAAGGGTAAGGGTAAGGGTAAGGGTAAGCTTAAGGGTAAAAGCAAGGGTAAGGGTAAGGGTAAGGGTAAGGGTAAGGGTAAGGGTAAGGGTAAGGGTAAGGGTAAGGGTAAGGGTAAGCTTAAGGGTAAAAGCAAGGGTAAGGGTAAGGGTAAGGGTAAGGGTAAGAGTAAGGGTAAAGGTAAGGGTAAGCCTAAGGGTAAAAGCAAGGGTAAGGGTAAGGGTAAGGGTAAGGGTAAGGGTAAGGGTAAGGGTAAGGGTAAGGGTAAGGGTAAGGGTAAGGGTAAGGGTAAGGGTAAGGGTAAGGGTAAGGGTAAGGGTAAGGGTAAGGGTAAGGGTAAGCTTAAGGGTAAAAGCAAGGGTAAGGGTAAGGGTAAGGGTAAGGGTAAGCCTAAGGGTAAAAGCAAGGGTAAGGGTAAGGGTAAGGGTAAGGGTAAGGGTAAGCTTAAGGGTAAAAGCAAGGGTAAGGGTAAGGGTAAGGGTAAGGGTAAGCTTAAGGGTAAAAGCAAGGGTAAGGGTAAGGGTAAGGGTAAGGGTAAGGGTAAGGGTAAGGGTAAGGGTAAGGGTAAGGGTAAGGGTAAAGGTAAGGGTAAGCCTAAGGGTAAAAGCAAGGGTAAGGGTAAGGGTAAGGGTAAGGGTAAGGGTAAGGGTAAGGGTAAGCTTAAGGGTAAAAGCAAGGGTAAGGGTAAGGGTAAGGGTAAGGGTAAGGGTAAGGGTAAGGGTAAGGGTAAGGGTAAGGGTAAGGGTAAGGGTAAGGGTAAGGGTAAGGGTAAGCTTAAGGGTAAGGGTAAGGGTAAGGGTAAGGGTAAGCTTAAGGGTAAAAGCAAGGGTAAGGGTAAGGGTAAGGGTAAGGGTAAGCTTAAGGGTAAAAGCAAGGGTAAGGGTAAGGGTAAGGGTAAGGGTAAGGGTAAGGGTAAGGGTAAGGGTAAGCTTAAGGGTAAGGGTAAGGGTAAGGGTAAGGGTAAGCTTAAGGGTAAAAGCAAGGGTAAGGGTAAGGGTAAGGGTAAGGGTAAGGGTAAGCTTAAGGGTAAGGGTAAGGGTAAGGGTAAGCTTAAGGGTAAAAGCAAGGGTAAGGTTAAGGGTAAGGGTAAGGGTAAGGGTAAGGGTAAGGGTAAGGGTAAGCTTAAGGGTAAGGGTAAGGGTAAGGGTAAGGGTAAGCTTAAGGGTAAAAGCAAGGGTAAGGGTAAGGGTAAGGGTAAGGGTAAGGGTAAGGGTAAGGGTAAGGGTAAGGGTAAGGGTAAGGGTAAGGGTAAGGGTCAGGGTAAGGGTAAGGGTAAGCTTAAGGGTAAGCTTAAGGGTAAAAGCAAGGGTAAGGGTAAGGGTAAGGGTAAGGGTAAGGGTAAGCTTAAGGGTAAAAGCAAGGGTAAGGGTAAGGGTAAGGGTAAGGGTGAGGGTAAGGGTAAGGGTAAGGGTAAGGGTAAGGGTAAGCTTAAGGGTAAGGGTAAGGGTAAGGGTAAGCTTAAGGGTAAAAGCAAGGGTAAGGGTAAGGGTAAGGGTAAGGGTAAGGGTAAAGGTAAGGGTAAGCCTAAGGGTAAAAGCAAGGGTAAGGGTAAGGGTAAGGGTAAGGGTAAGGGTAAGGGTAAGGGTAAGGGTAAGGGTAAGGGTAAGGGTAAGGGTAAGGGTAAGGGTAAGGGTAAGGGTAAGGGTAAGGGTAAGGGTAAGGGTAAGCTTAAGGGTAAAAGCAAGGGTAAGGGTAAGGGTAAGGGTAAGGGTAAGGGTAAGGGTAAGGGTAAGCTTAAGGGTTAAAGCAAGGGTAAGGGTAAGGGTAAGGGTAAGGGTAAGGGTAAGGGTAAGGGTAAGGGTAAGGGTAAGGGTAAGGGTAATGGTAAGGGTAAGCTTAAGGGTAAAAGCAAGGGTAAGGGTAAGGGTAAGGGTAAGGGTAAGGGTTAGGGTAAGGGTAAAGGTAAGGGTAAGCCTAAGTGTAAAAGCAAGGGTAAGGGTAAGGGTAAGGGTAAGGGTAAGGGTAAGGGTAAGGGTAAGGGTAAGGGTAAGGGTAAGGGTAAGGGTAAGGGTAAGAGTAAGGGTAAGGGTAAGGGTAAGCTTAAGGGTAAAAGCAAGGGTAAGGGTAAGGGTAAGGGTAAGGGTAAGCCTAAGGGTAAAAGCAAGGGTAAGGGTAAGGTTAAGGGTAAGGGTAAGGGTAAGCTTAAGGGTAAAAGCAAGGGTAAGGGTAAGGGTAAGGGTAAGGGTAAGGGTAAGCTTAAGGGTAAAAGCAAGGGTAAGGGTAAGGGTGGGGGTAAGGGTAAGGGTAAGGGTAAGGGTAAAGGTAAGGGTAAGCCTAAGAGTAAAAGCAAGGGTAAGGGTAAGGGTAAGGGTAAGGGTAAGGGTAAGGGTAAGGGTAAGGGTAAGGGTAAGCTTAAGGGTAAAAGCAAGGGTAAGGATAAGGGTAAGGGTAAGGGTAAGGGTAAGGGTAAGGGTAAGGGTGAGGGTAAGGGTAAGGGTAAGCTTAAGGGTAAAAGCAAGGGTAAGGGTAAGGGTAAGGGTAAGGGTAAGGGTAAAGGTAAGGGTAAGCCTAAGGGTAAAAGCAAGGGTAAGGGTAAGGGTAAGGGTAAGGGTAAGGGTAAGGGTAAGGGTAAGGGTAAGAGTAAGGGTAAGGGTAAGGGTAAGGGTAAGGGTAAGGGTAAGGGTAAGGGTAAGGGTAAGGGTAAGGGTAAGGGTAAGCTTAAGGGTAAAAGCAAGGGTAAGGGTAAGGGTAAGGGTAAGGGTAAGGGTAAGGGTAAGGGTAAGGGTAAGGGTAAGGGTAAGGGTAAGCTTAAGGGTAAAAGCAAGGGTAAGGGTAAGGGTAAGGGTAAGGGTAAGGGTAAGGGTAAGGGTAAGGGTAAGGGTAAGGGTAAGGGTAAGGGTAATGGTAAGGGTAAGCTTAAGGGTAAAAGCAAGGGTAAGGGTAAGGGTAAGGGTAAGGGTAAGGGTTAGGGTAAGGGTAAAGGTAAGGGTAAGCCTAAGGGTAAAAGCAAGGGTAAGGGTAAGGGTAAGGGTAAGGGTAAGGGTAAGGGTAAGGGTAAGGGTAAGGGTAAGGGTAAGGGTAAGGGTAAGGGTAAGGGTAAGGGTAAGAGTAAGGGTAAGGGTAAGGGTAAGCTTAAGGGTAAAAGCAAGGGTAAGGGTAAGGGTAAGGGTAAGGGTAAGCCTAAGGGTAAAAGCAAGGGTAAGGGTAAGGGTAAGGGTAAGGGTAAGGGTAAGGGTAAGGGTAAGGGTAAGGGTAAGAGTAAGGGTAAGGGTAAGGGTAAGCTTAAGGGTAAAAGCAAGGGTAAGGGTAAGGGTAAGGGTAAGGGTAAGCCTAAGGGTAAAAGCAAGGGTAAGGGTAAGGTTAAGGGTAAGGGTAAGGGTAAGCTTAAGGGTAAAAGCAAGGGTAAGGGTGAGGGTAAGGGTAAGAGTAAGGGTAAGCTTAAGGGTATAAGCAAGGGTAAGGGTAAGGGTGAGGGTAAGGGTAAGGGTAAGGGTAAGGGTAAAGGTGAGGGTAAGCCTAAGAGTAAAAGCAAGGGTAAGGGTAAGGGTAAGGGTAAGGGTAAGGGTAAGGGTAAGGGTAAGGGTAAGCTTAAGGGTAAAAGCAAGGGTAAGGATAAGGGTAAGGGTAAGGGTAAGGGTAAGGGTGAGGGTAAGGGTAAGGGTAAGGGTAAGGGTAAGGGTAAGCTTAAGGGTAAAAGCAAGGGTAAGGGTAAGGGTAAGGGTAAGGGTAAGGGTAAGGGTAAGGGTAAGGGTAAGGGTAAGGGTAAGGGTAAGGGTAAGGGTAAGCTTAAGGGTAAAAGCAAGGGTAAGGGTTAGGGTAAGGGTAAGGGTAAGGGTAAGGGTAAGTGTAAGCTTAAGGGTAAAAGCAAGGGTAAGGGTAAGGGTAAGTGTAAGCTTAAGGGTAAAAGCAAGGGTAAGGGTAAGGGTAAGGGTAAGGGTAAAGGTAAGGGTAAGCCTAAGGGTAAAAGCAAGGGTAAGGGTAAGGGTAAGGGTAAGGGTAAGGGTAAGGGTAAGGGTAAGGGTAAGGGTAAGGGTAAGGGTAAGGGTAAGGGTAAGGGTAAGGGTAAGCTTAAGTGTATAAGCAAGGGTAAGGGTAAGGGTAAGGGTGAGGGTAAGGGTAAGGGTAAGGGTAAGGGTAAGCTTAAGGGTAAAAGCAAGGGTAAGGGAAAGGGTAAGGGTAAGGGTAAGGGTAAGGGTAAGGGTAAGGGTAAGCTTAAGAGTAAAAGCAAGGGTAAGGGTAAGGGTAAGGGTAAGGGTAAGGGTAAGGGTAAGGGTAAGGGTAAGGGTAAAGGTAAGGTTAGGCCTAAGGGTAAAAGCAAGGGTAAGGGTAAGGGTAAGGGTAAGGGTAATGGTAAGGGTGCCCTTACCCTTACCATTACCCTCACCCTTACCCTTGCTTTTACCCTTGAGCTTACCCCTACCGTTACCCTTACACTTACCCTTACCCTTACCCTTACCCTTACCCTTACCCTTACCCTTGCTTTTACCCTTAGGCTTACCCTTACCTTTACCCTCACCCTTACCCTTACCCTTACCCTTACCCTTACCCTTACCCTTACCCTTACCCTTGCTTTTACCCTTAAGCTTACCCTTACCCTTACCCTTACCCTTACCCTTACCCTTTCCCTTACCTTTACCCTTACCCTTTCCCTTGCTTTTACCCTTAAGCTTACCCTTACCCTTACCCTTACCCTTACCCTTACCCTTACCCTTACCCTTACCCTTACCCTTGCTTTTACCCTAAAGCTTACCCTTACCCTTACCCTTACCCTTACCCTTACCCTTACCCTTGCTTTTACCCTAAAGCTTACCCTTACCCTTACCCTTACCCTTACCCTTACCCTTACCCTTACCCTTACCCTTACCCTTACCCTTACCCTTACCCTTACCCTTACCCTTACCCTTACCCTTGCTTTTACCCTTAAGCTTACCCTTACCCTTACCCTTACCCTTACCCTTACCCTTACCCTTACCCTTACCCTTGCTTTTACCCTTAAGCTTACCCTTACCCTTACCCTTACCCTTACCCTTACTCTTACCCTTACCCTTACCCTTACCCTTACCCTTACCCTTACCCTTACCCTTACCCTTGCTTTTACCCTTAGGCTTACCCTTACCTTTACCCTTACCCTTACCCTTACCCTTACCCTTACCCTTACCCTTACCCTTGCTTTTACCCTTAAGCTTACCCTTACCCTTACCCTTACCCTTACCCTTACCCTTACCCTTACCCTTACCCTTGCTTTTAACCTTAAGCTTACCCTTACCCTTACCCTTACCCTTACCCTTACCCTTGCTTTTACCCTTAGGCTTACCCTTACCCTTACCCTTACCCTTACCCTTGCTTTTACCCTTAAGCTTACCCTTTCCCTTACCCTTACCCTTACCCTTACCCTTACCCTTACCCTTACCCTTACCCTTACCCTTACCCTTACCCTTACCCTTACCCTTACCCTTACCCTTACCCTTACCCTTACCCTTACCCTTACCCTTACCCTTACCCTTACCCTTACCCTTACCCTTGCTTTTACCCTTAGGCTTACCCTTACCTTTACCCTTACCCTTACCCTTACCCTTACCCTTACCCTTACCCTTACCCTTACCCTTGCTTTTACCCTTAAGCTTACCCTTACCCTTACCCTTACCCTTACCCTTACCCTTACCCTTACCCTTGCTTTTACCCTTAAGCTTAACCTTACCCTTACCCTTACCCTTACCCTTACCCTTACACTTACCCTTACCCTTACCCTCACCCTTACCCTCACCCTTGCTTTTAACCTTAAGCTTACCCTTACCCTTACCCTTACCCTTACCCTTACCCTTGCTTAGGGTAAAAGCAAGGGTAAGGGTAAGGGTAAGGTTAAGGGTAAGGGTAAGGGTAAGGGTAAGCTTAAGGGTAAAAGCAAGGGTAAGGGTAAGGGTAAGGGTAAGGGTAAGGGTAAGGGTAAGGGTAAGGGTAAGGGTAAGGGTAAGGGTAAGTGTAAGGGTAAGGGTAAGGGTAAGCTTAAGGGTAAAAGCAAGGGTAAGGGTAAGGGTAAGGGTAAGGGTAAGGGTAAGGGTAAGGGTAAGGGTAAGGGTAAGGGTAAGCTTAAGGGTAAAAGCAAGGGTAAGGGTTAGGGTAAGGGTAAGGGTAAGGGTAAGGGTAAGCTTGAGGGTAAAAGCAAGGGTAAGGGTAAGGGTAAGGGTAAGGGTAAAGGTAAGGGTAAGCCTAAGGGTAAAAGCAAGGGTAAGGGTAAGGGTAAGGGTAAGGGTAAGGGTAAGGGTAAGGGTAAGGGTAAGGGTAAGGGTAAGGGTAAGGGTAAGCTTAAGGGTATAAGCAAGGATAAGGGTAAGGGTAAGGGTGAGGGTAAGGGTAAGGGTAAGGGTAAGCTTAAGGGTAAAAGCAAGGGTAAGGGTAAGGGTAAGGGTAAGGGTAAGGGTAAGGGTAAGGGTAAGGGTAAGGGTAAGGGTAAGCATAAGGGTAAAAGCAAGGGTAAGGGTAAGGGTAAGGGTAAGGGTAAGGGTAAGGGTAAGGGTAAAGGTTAGGGTAAGCCTAAGGGTAAAAGCAAGGGTAAGGGTAAAGGTAAGGGTAAGGGTAAGGGTAAGGGTAAGGGTAAGGGTAAGGGTAAGGGTAAGGGTAAGCTTAAGGGTAAAAGCAAGGGTAAGGGTAAGGGTAAGGGTAAGGGTAAGCCTAAGGGTAAAACAAGGGTAAGGGTAAGGGTAAGGGTAAGGGTAAGGGTAAGCTTAAGGGTAAAAGCAAGGGTAAGGGTAAGGGTAAGGGTGAGGGTAAGGGTAAGCTTAAGGGTTAAAGCAAGGGTAAGGGTAAGGGTAAGGGTAAGGGTAAGGGTAAGGGTAAAGGTAAGGGTAAGCCTAAGGGTAAAAGCAAGGGTAAGGGTAAGGGTAAGGGTAAGGGTAAGGGTAAGGGTAAGGGTAAGGGTAAGGGTAAGGGTAAGGGTAAGGGTAAGGGTAAGCTTAAGGGTAAAAGCAAGGGTAAGGGTAAGGGTAAGGGTAAGGGTAAGGGTAAGGGTAAGGGTAAGGGTAAGGGTAAGGGTAAGGGTAAGGGTAAGTGTAAGCTTAAGGGTAAAAGCAAGGGTAAGGGTAAGGGTAAGGGTGAGGGTAAGGGTAAGGGTAAGGGTAAGCTTAAGGGTAAAAGCAAGGGTAAGGGTAAGGGTAAGGGTAAGGGTAAGGGTAAGGGTAAGGGTAAGGGTAAGCTTAAGGGTAAAAGCAAGGGTAAGGGTAAGGGTAAGGGTGAGGGTAAGGGTAATTGTAAGGGTAAGGGTAAAGGTAAGGATAAGCCTAAGGGTAAAAGCAAGGGTAAGGGTAAGGGTTAGGTTAAGGGTAAGGGTAAGGGTAAGGGTAAGGGTAAGGGTAAGGGTAAGGGTAAGGGTAAGTGTAAGGGTAAGGGTAAGGGTAAGCTTAAGGGTAAAAGCAAGGGTAAGGGTAAGGGTAAGGGTAAGGGTAAGGGTAAGGGTAAGGGTAAGGGTAAGGGTAAGGGTAAGGGTAAGGGTAAGGGTAAGCTTAAGGGTAAGGGTAAGGGTAAGGGTAAAGGTAAGGGTAAGCCTAAGGGTAAAAGCAAGGGTAAGGGTAAGGGTTAGGGTAAGGGTAAGGGTAAGGGTAAGGGTAAGGGTAAGGGTAAGGGTAAGTGTAAGGGTAAGTGTAAGGGTAAGGGTAAGGGTAAGCTTAAGGGTAAAAGCAAGGGTAAGTGTAAGGGTAAGGGTAAGGGTAAGCTTAAGGGTAAAAGCAAGGGTAAGGGTAAGGGTAAGGGTAAGGGTAAGGGTAAGGGTAAGGGTAAGGGTAAGGGTAAGGGTAAGGGTAAGGGTAAGGGTAAGGGTAAGCTTAAGGGTAAGGGTAAGGGTAAGGGTAAGGGTAAGCCTAAGGGTAAAAGCAAGGGTAAGGGTAAGGGTAAGGGTAAGGGTAAGGGTAAGGGTAAGCTTAAGGGTAAAAGCAAGGGTAAGGGTAAGGGTAAGGGTAAGGGTAAGGGTAAGGGTAAGGGTAAGGGTAGGCTTAAGGGTAAAAGCAAGGGTAAGGGTAAGGGTAAGGGTAAGGGTAAGGGTAAGGGTAAAGGTAAGGGTAAGCCTAAGGGTAAAAGCAAGGGTAAGGGTAAGGGTAAGGGTAAGGGTAAGGGTAAGGGTAAGGGTAAGGGTAAGGGTAAGGGTAAGCTTAAGGGTAAAAGCAAGGGTAAGGGTAAGGGTAAGGGTAAGGGTAAGGGTAAGGGTAAGGGTAAGGGTAAGGGTAAGGGTAAGGGTAAGGGTAAGGGTAAGGGTAAGGGTAAGGGTAAGGGTAAGGGTAAGCTTAAGGGTAAAAGCAAGGGTGAGGGTAAGGGTAAGAGTAAGGGTAAGGGTAAGGGTAAGGGTAAGGGTAAGGGTAAGGGTAAGGGTAAGCTTAAGGGTAAAAGCAAGGGTAAGGGTAAGGGTAAGGGTAAGAGTAAGGGTAAGGGTAAGGGTAAGGGTAAAGGTAAGGGTAAGCCTAAGGGTAAAAGCAAGGGTAAGGGTAAGGGTAAGGGTAAGGGTAAGGGTAAGGGTAAGCTTAAGGGTAAAAGCAAGGGTAAGGGTAAGGGTAAGGGTAAGGGTAAGGGTAAGGGTAAGGGTAAGGGTAAGGGTAAGGGTAAGCTTAAGGGTAAGGATAAGGGTAAGGGTAAAAGCAAGGGTAAGGGTAAGGGTGAGGGTAAGGGTAAGGGTAAGGGTAAGGGTAAGCTTAAGGGTAAAAGCAAGGGTAAGGGTAAGGGTAAGGGTAAGGGTAAGGGTAAGGGTAAGGGTAAGGGTAAGGGTAAGGGTAAGCTTAAGGGTAAGGGTAAGTGTAAGGGTAAGGGTAAGCTTAAGGGTAAAAGCAAGGGTAAGGGTAAGGGTAAGGGTAAGGGTAAGGGTAAGGGTAAGGGTAAGGGTAAGGGTAAGGGTAAGGGTAAGGGTAAGGGTAAGGGTAAGGGTAAGCTTAAGGGTAAAAGCAAGGGTAAGGGTAAGGGTAAGGGTAGGGGTAAGGGTAAGGGTAAGGGTAAGGGTAAGGGTAAGAGTAAGCTTAAGGGTAAAAGCAAGGGTAAGGGTAAGGGTAAGGGTAAGGGTAAGGGTAAGGGTAAGGGTAAGGGTAAGGGTAAAGGTAAGGGTAAGCCTAAGGGTAAAAGCAAGGGTAAGGGTAAGGGTAAGGGTAAGGGTAAGAGTAAGGGTAAGGGTAAGGGTAAGGGTAAGCTTAAGGGTAAAAGCAAGGGTAAGGGTAAGGGTAAGGGTAAGGGTAAGCCTAAGGGTAAAAGCAAGGGTAAGGGTAAGGGTAAGGGTAAGGGTAAGGGTAAGCTTAAGGGTAAAAGCAAGGGTAAGGGTAAGGGTAAGGGTAAGGGTAAGGGTAAGGGTAAGGGTAAGCTTAAGGGTAAAAGCAAGGGTGAGGGTAAGGGTAAGGGTAAGGGTAAGGGTAAGGGTAAGGGTAAGGGTAAGGGTAAGCTTGAGGGTAAAAGCAAGGGTAAGGGTAAGGGTAAGGGTGAGGGTAAGGGTAAGGGTAAGGGTAAGGGTAAGGGTAAGGGTAAGGGTAAGGGTAAAGGTAAGGGTAAGGGTAAGGGTAAGGGTAAGGGTAAGGGTAAGGGTAAGGTTAAGGGTAAGGGTAAGGGTAAGGGTAAGGGTAAGGGTAAGCTTAAGGGTAAAAGCAAGGGTAAGGGTAAGGGTAAGGGTAAGGGTAAGCCTAAGGGTAAAAGCAAGGGTAAGGGTAAGGGTAAGGGTAAGGGTAAGCTTAAAGGTAAAAGCAAGGGTAAGGGTAAGGGTAAGGGAAAGGGTAAGGGTAAGGGTAAGCTTAAGGGTAAAAGCAAGGGTAAGGGTAAGGGTAAGGGTAAGGGTAAGGGTAAGGGTAAGGGTAAGGGTAAGGGTAAAGGTAAGGGTAAGCCTCAGGGTAAAAGCAAGGGTAAGGGTAAGGGTAAGGGTAAGGGTAAGGGTAAGGGTAAGGGTAAGGGTAAGGGTAAGGGTAAGGGTAAGGGTAAGGGTAAGGGTAAGGGTAAGGGTAAGGGTAAGGGTAAGGGTAACTTAAGCTTTTACCCTTAAGCTTACCCTAAGGGTAAGGGTAAGGGTAAGGGTAAGCTAAAGGGTAAAAGCAAGGGTAAGGGTAAGGGTAAGGGTAAGCCTAAGGGTAAAAGCAAGGGTAAGGGTAAGGGTAAGGGTAAGGGTAAGGGTAAGGGTAAGCTTAAGGGTAAAAGCAAGGGTGAGGGTAAGGGTAAGGGTAAGGGTAAGGGTAAGGGTAAGGGTAAGCTTAAGTGTAAAAGCAAGGGTGAGGGTAAGGGTAAGGGTAAGGGTAAGGGTAAGGGTAAGGGTAAGGGTAAGCTTAAGGGTAAAAGCAAGGGTAAGGGTAAGGGTAAGGGTAAGGGTAAGGGTAAGGGTAAGGGTAAGGGTAAGGGTAAAGGTAAGGGTAAGGGTAAGGGTAAGGGTAAGGGTAAGGGTAAGGGTAAGGGTAAGGGTAAGGGTAAGGGTAAGGGTTAGGGTAAGGGTAAGCTTAAGGGTAAAAGCAAGGGTAAGGGTAAGGGTAAGGGTAAGGGTAAGCCTAAGGGTAAAAGCAAGGGTAAGGGTAAGGGTAAGGGTAAGGGTAAGGGTAAGGGTAAGCTTAAAGGTAAAAGCAAGGGTAAGGGTAAGGGTAAGGGAAAGGGTAAGGGTAAGGGTAAGCTTAAGGGTAAAAGCAAGGGTAAGGGTAAGGGTAAGGGTAAGGGTAAGGGTAAGGGTAAGGGTAAAGGTAAGGGTAAGCCTAAGGGTAAAAGCAAGGGTAAGGGTAAGGGTAAGGGTAAGGGTAAGGGTAAGGGTAAGGGTAAGGGTAAGGGTAAGGGTAAGGGTAAGGGTAAGGGTAAGGGTAAGGGTAAGCTTAAGGGTAAAAGCAAGGGTAAGGGTAAGGGTAAGGGTAAGGGTAAGGGTAAGGGTAAGGGTAAGGGTAAGGGTAAGGGTAAGGGTAAGGGTAAGGGTAAGGGTAAGGGTAAGCTTAAGGGTAAAAGCAAGGGTAAGGGTAAGGGTAAGGGTAGGGGTAAGGGTAAGGGTAAGGGTAAGGGTAAGGGTAAGGGTAAGAGTAAGCTTAAGGGTAAAAGCAAGGGTAAGGGTAAGGGTAAGGGTAAGGGTAAGGGTAAGGGTAAGGGTAAGGGTAAGGGTAAAGGTAAGGGTAAGCCTAAGGGTAAAAGCAAGGGTAAGGGTAAGGGTAAGGGTAAGGGTAAGAGTAAGGGTAAGGGTAAGGGTAAGGGTAAGCTTAAGGGTAAAAGCAAGGGTAAGGGTAAGGGTAAGGGTAAGGGTAAGCCTAAGGGTAAAAGCAAGGGTAAGGGTAAGGGTAAGGGTAAGGGTAAGGGTAAGCTTAAGGGTAAAAGCAAGGGTAAGGGTAAGGGTAAGGGTAAGGGTAAGGGTAAGGGTAAGGGTAAGCTTAAGGGTAAAAGCAAGGGTGAGGGTAAGGGTAAGGGTAAGGGTAAGGGTAAGGGTAAGGGTAAGGGTAAGGGTAAGGGTAAGGGTAAGCTTGAGGGTAAAAGCAAGGGTAAGGGTAAGGGTAAGGGTGAGGGTAAGGGTAAGGGTAAGGGTAAGGGTAAGGGTAAGGGTAAGGGTAAGGGTAAAGGTAAGGGTAAGGGTAAGGGTAAGGGTAAGGGTAAGGGTAAGGGTAAGGTTAAGGGTAAGGGTAAGGGTAAGGGTAAGGGTAAGGGTAAGCTTAAGGGTAAAAGCAAGGGTAAGGGTAAGGGTAAGGGTAAGGGTAAGCCTAAGGGTAAAAGCAAGGGTAAGGGTAAGGGTAAGGGTAAGGGTAAGGGTAAGCTTAAAGGTAAAAGCAAGGGTAAGGGTAAGGGTAAGGGAAAGGGTAAGGGTAAGGGTAAGCTTAAGGGTAAAAGCAAGGGTAAGGGTAAGGGTAAGGGTAAGGGTAAGGGTAAGGGTAAGGGTAAGGGTAAGGGTAAAGGTAAGGGTAAGCCTCAGGGTAAAAGCAAGGGTAAGGGTAAGGGTAAGGGTAAGGGTAAGGGTAAGGGTAAGGGTAAGGGTAAGGGTAAGGGTAAGGGTAAGGGTAAGGGTAAGGGTAAGGGTAAGGGTAAGGGTAAGGGTAAGGGTAACTTAAGCTTTTACCCTTAAGCTTACCCTAAGGGTAAGGGTAAGGGTAAGGGTAAGCTAAAGGGTAAAAGCAAGGGTAAGGGTAAGGGTAAGGGTAAGCCTAAGGGTAAAAGCAAGGGTAAGGGTAAGGGTAAGGGTAAGGGTAAGCTTAAGGGTAAAAGCAAGGGTGAGGGTAAGGGTAAGGGTAAGGGTAAGGGTAAGGGTAAGGGTAAGCTTAAGGGTAAAAGCAAGGGTGAGGGTAAGGGTAAGGGTAAGGGTAAGGGTAAGGGTAAGGGTAAGGGTAAGCTTAAGGGTAAAAGCAAGGGTAAGGGTAAGGGTAAGGGTAAGGGTAAGGGTAAGGGTAAGGGTAAGGGTAAGGGTAAAGGTAAGGGTAAGGGTAAGGGTAAGCGTAAGGGTAAGGGTAAGGGTAAGGGTAAGGGTAAGGGTAAGGGTAAGGGTTAGGGTAAGGGTAAGCTTAAGGGTAAAAGCAAGGGTAAGGGTAAGGGTAAGGGTAAGGGTAAGCCTAAGAGTAAAAGCAAGGGTAAGGGTAAGGGTAAGGGTAAGGGTAAGGGTAAGGGTAAGCTTAAAGGTAAAAGCAAGGGTAAGGGTAAGGGTAAGGGAAAGGGTAAGGGTAAGGGTAAGCTTAAGGGTAAAAGCAAGGGTAAGGGTAAGGGTAAGGGTAAGGGTAAGGGTAAGGGTAAGGGTAAAGGTAAGGGTAAGCCTAAGGGTAAAAGCAAGGGTAAGGGTAAGGGTAAGGGTAAGGGTAAGGGTAAGGGTAAGGGTAAGGGTAAGGGTAAGGGTAAGGGTAAGGGTAAGGGTAAGGGTAAGGGTAAGCTTAAGGGTAAAAGCAAGGGTAAGGGTAAGGGTAAGGGTAAGGGTAAGGGTAAGGGTAAGGGTAAGGGTAAGGGTAAGGGTAAGGGTAAGGGTAAGCTTGAGGGTAAGGGTAAGGGTAAGGGTAAGGGTAAGCTCAAGGGTAAAAGCAAGGGTAAGGGTAAGGGTAAGGGTAAGGGTAAGGGTAAGCTTAAGGGTAAAAGCAAGGGTAAGGGTAAGGGTAAGGGTAAGGGTAAGGGTAAGGGTAAGGGTAAGGGTAAGGGTAAGGGTAAGGGTAAGGGTAAGCTTAAGGGTAAGGGTAAGGGTAAGGGTAAGGGTAAGCTTAAGGGTAAAAGCAAGGGTAAGGGTAAGGGTAAGGGTATGGGTAAGGGTAAGGGTAAGGGTAAGGGTAAGCTTAAGGGTAAGGGTAAGGGTAAGTGTAAGGGTAAGCTTAAGGGTAAAAGCAAGGGTAAGGGTAAGGGTAAGGGTAAGGGTAAGGGTAAGCTTAAGGGTAAGGGTAAGGGTAAGGGTAAGGGTAAGCTTAAGGGTAAAAGCAAGGGTAAGGGTAAGGGTAAGGGTAAGGGTAAGGGTAAGGGTAAAGGTAAGGGTAAGGGTAAGGGTAAGGGTAAGGGTAAGCTTAAGGGTAAGGGTAAGGGTAAGGGTAAGGGTAAGCTTAAGGGTAAAAGCAAGGGTAAGGGTAAGGGTAAGGGTAAGCTTAAGGGTAAAAGCAAGGGTAAGGGTAAGGGTAAGGGTAAGGGTAAGGGTAAGGGTAAGGGTAAGGGTAAGGGTAAGGGTAAGGGTAAGGGTAAGGGTAAGGGTAAGCTTAAGGGTAAGGGTAAGGGTAAGGGTAAGGGTAAGCTTAAGGGTAAAAGTAAGGGTAAGGGTAAGGGTAAGGGTAAGGGTAAGGGTAAGGGTAAGGGTAAGGGTAAGGGTAAGGGTAAGGGTAAGGGTAAGGGTAAGGGTAAGGGTAAGGGTAAGGGTGAGGGTAAGGGTAAGGGTAAGGGTAAGGGTAAGGGTAAGCTTAAGGGTAAAAGTAAGGGTAAGGGTAAGGGTAAGGGTAAGGGTAAGGGTAAGGGTAAGGGTAAGGGTAAGCTTAAGGGTAAAAGCAAGGGTAAGGGTAAGGGTAAGGGTAAGGGTAAGGGTAAGGGTAAGGGTAAAGGTAAGGGTAAGCCTAAGGGTAAAAGCAAGGGTAAGGGTAAGGGTAAGGGTAAGGGTAAGGGTAAGGGTAAGGGTAAGGGTAAGGGTAAGGGTAAGGGTAAGGGTAAGGGTAAGGGTAATGGTAAGGGTAAGCTTAAGGGTAAAAGCAAGGGTAAGGGTAAGGGTAAGGGTAAGGGTAAGCCTAAGGGTAAAAGCAAGGGTAAGGGTAAGGGTAAGGGTAAGGGTAAGGGTAAGCTCAAGGGTAAAAGCAAGGGTAAGGGCAAGGGTAAGGGTAAGGCTTACCCTTACCCTTACCCTTACCCTTGCTTTTACCCTTACCCTTACCCTTACCCTTGCTTTTACCCTTAGGCTTACCCTTACCTTTACCCTCACCCTTACCCTTACCCTTACCCTTACCCTTGCTTTTACCCTTAAGCTTACCCTTACCCTTACCCTTACCCTTAAGCTTACCCTTACCCTTACCCTTACCCTTAACCTTACCCTTTCCCTTACCCTTACCCTTACCCTTACCCTTACCCTTGCTTTTACCCTTACCCTTACCCTTACCCTTACTCTTACCCTTGCTTTTACCCTTAAGCTTACCCTTACCCTTACCCTTACCCTTACCCTTACCCTTACCCTTACCCTTACCCTTACCCTTACCCTTGCTTTTACCCTTGAGCTTACCCTTACCCTTACCCTTACCCTTACCCTTAAGCTTACCCTTACCCTTACCCTTACCCTTACCCTTACCCTTAACCTTACCCTTGCTTTTACCCTTAAGCTTACCCTTACCCTTACCCTTACCCTTACCCTTAAGCTTACCCTTACCCTTACCCTTACCCTTACCCTTACCCTTGCTTTTACCCTTAAGCTTACCCTTACCCTTACCCTTACCCTTACCCTTAAGCTTACCCTTACCCTTACCCTTACCCTTACCCTTACCCTTACCCTTACCCTTACCCTTGCTTTTACCCTTAAGCTTACCCTTACCCTTACCCTTACCCTTAACCTTGCTTTTACCCTTAAGCTTACCCTTACCCTTACCCTTACCCTTAAGCTTACCCTTACCCTTACCCTTACCCTTACCCTTACCCTTACCCTTACCCTTACCCTTACCCTTACCCTTACCCTTGCTTTTACCCTTAAGCTTACCCTTACCCTTACCCTTACCCTTACCCTTACCCTTACCCTTACCCTTGCTTTTACCCTTAGGCTTACCCTTACCTTTACCCTTACCCTTACCCTTACCCTTACCCTTACCCTTACCCTTACCCTTACCCTTGCTTTTACCCTTAAGCTTACCCTTACCCTTACCCTTACCCTTACCCTTACCCTTACCCTTACCCTTACCCTTACACTTACCCTTGCTTTTACCCTTAAGCTTACCCTTACCCTTACCCTTACCCTTACCCTTGCTTTTACCCTTAGGCTTACCCTTACCCTTACCCTTGCTTTTACCCTTAAGCTTACCCTTACCCTTACCCTTACCCTTACCCTTACCCTTACCCTTACCCTTACCCTTACCCTTACCCTTACCCTTACCCTTACCCTTACCCTTACCCTTACCCTTACCCTTACCCTTACCCTTACCCTTACCCTTACCCTTACCCTTACCCTTACCCTTGCTTTTACCCTTAGGCTTACCCTTACCTTTACCCTTACCCTTACCCTTACCCTTACCCTTACCCTTGCTTTTACCCTTAAGCTTACCCTTACCCTTACCCTTACCCTTACCCTTACCCTTACCCTTACCCTTACCCTTACCCTTGCTTTTACCCTTAAGCTTACCCTTACCCTTACCCTTACCCTTACCCTTACCCTTACCCTTACCCTTACCCTTACCCTTACCCTTACCCTCACCCTT
>CAUEHS010000018.1:0-13995 GCA_958510865.1 Myrrha octodecimguttata | reverse complement strand
AAGCTTACCCTTACCCTTACCCTTACCCTTACCCTTGCTTTTACCCTTAGGCTTACCCTTACCCTTACCCTTACCCTTACCCTTAAGCTTACCCTTACCCTTACCCTTACCCTTACCCTTACCCTTACCCTTACCCTTACCCTTACCCTTACCCTTACCCTTACCCTCACCCTTGCTTTTACCCTTAAGCTTACCCTTACCCTTACCCTTATACTTACCCTTACCCTTACCCTTACCCTTACCCTTACCCTTACCCTTACCCTAACCCTTACCCTTACCCTTGCTTTTACCCTTAGGCTTACCCTTACCTTTACCCTTACCCTTACCCTTACCCTTAAGCTTACCCTTACCCTTACCCTTACCCTTACCCTTACCCTTACCCTCACCCTTACCCTTACCCTTACCCTTACCCTTGCTTTTACCCTTAAGCTTACCCTTACCCTTACCCTTACACTTACCCTTACCCTTACCCTTACCCTTACCCTTACCCTTACCCTTACCCTTACCCTTAACCTAACCCTTACCCTTACCCTTGCTTTTACCCTTAGGCTTACCCTTACCTTTACCCTTACCCTTACCCTTACCCTTACCCTTACCCTTACCCTTACCCTTACCCTTGCTTTTACCCTTAAGCTTACCCTTACCCTTACCCTTACCCTTACCCTTACCCTTACCCTTACCCTTACCCTTACCCTTACCCTTACCCTTACCCTTACCCTTGCTTTTACCCTTAAGCTTACCCTTACCCTTACCCTTACCCTTACCCTCACCCTTACCCTTACCCTTACCCTTGCTTTTACCCTTAAGCTTACCCTTACCCTTACCCTTACCCTTACCCTTACCCTTACCCTTACCCTTACCCTTACCCTTACCCTTACCCTTGCTTTTACCCTTAAGCTTACCCTTACCCTTACCCTTACCCTTACCCTTACCCTTACCCTTACCCTTACCCTTACCCTTACCCTTACCCTTACCCTTACCCTTACCCTTGCTTTTACCCTTAGGCTTACCCTTACCTTTACCCTTACCCTTACCCTTACCCTTAACCCTTACCCTTGCTTTAACCCTTAAGCTTACCCTTACCCTCACCCTTACCCTTACCCTTACCCTTGCTTTTACTCTTAAGCTTACCCTTACCCTTACCCTTACCCTTACCCTTGTTTTACCCTTAGGCTTACCCTTACCCTTACCCTTACCCTTACCCTTGCTTTTACCCTTAAGCTTACCCTTACCCTTACCCTTACCCTTACCCTTACCCTTACCCTTACCCTTACCCTTACCCTTACCCTTACCCTTACCTTTACCCTTACCCTTGCTTTTACCCTTAGGCTTACCCTAACCTTTACCCTTACCCTTACCCTTACCCTTACCCTTACCCTTACCCTTACCCTTACCCTTACCCTTGCTTTTACCCTTAAGCTTACCCTTACCCTTACCCTTACCCTTACCCTTACCCTTACCCTTACCCTTGCTTTTACCCTTAAGCTTACCCTTACCCTTACCCTTACCCTCACCCTTACCCTTACCCTTACCCTTGCTTATACCCTTAAGCTTACCCTTACCCTTACCCTTACCCTTACCCTTACCCTTACCCTTACCCTTACCCTTACCCTTACCCTTACACTTACCCTTGCTTTTACCCTTAGGCTTACCCTTACCTTTACCCTTACCCTTACCCTTACCCTTACCCTTGCTTTTACCCTCAAGCTTACCCTTACCCTTACCCTTACCCTTACCCTAACCCTTACCCTTGCTTTTACCCTTAAGCTTACCCTTACCCTTACCCTTACCCTTACCCTTACCCTTACCCTTACCCTTACCCTTACCCTTACCCTTACCCTTGCTTTTACCTTTAAGCTTACCCTTACCCTTACCCTTACCCTTACCCTTACCCTTACCCTTACCCTTGCTTTTACCCTTAAGCTTACCCTTACCCTTACCCTTACCCTTACCCTTACCCTTACCCTTACCCCTACCCTTACCCTTACCCTTACCCTTGCTTTTACCCTAAGGCTTACCCTTACCTTTACCCTTACCCTTACCCTTACCCTTGCTTTTACCCTTAAGCTTACACTTACCCTTACCCTTACCCTTACCCTTACCCTTGCTTTTACCCTTAACTTACCCTTACCCTTACCCTCACCCTTACCCTTACCCTTACCCTTACCCTTACCCTTACCCTTACCCTTGCTTTTACCCTTACCCTTACCCTTGCTTTTACCCTTAGGCTTACCCTTACCCTTACCCTTACCCTTACCCTTACCCTTACCCTTACCCTTACCCTTACCCTTGCTTTTACCCTTAAGCTTACCCTTACCCTTACCCTTACCCTTACCCTTACCCTTACCCTTACCCTTGCTTTTACCCTTAAGCTTACCCTTACCCTTACCCTTACCCTTACCCTTACCCTTACCCTTACCCTTACCCTTACCCTCACCCTTACCCTTACCCTTACCCTTGCTTTTACCCTTAAGCTTACCCTTACCCTTACCCTTACCCTTACCCTTACCCTTACCCTTACCCTTACCCTTACCCTTACCCTTACCCTTACCCTTACCCTTACCCTTACCCTTGCTTTTACCCTTAAGCTTACCCTTACCCTTACCCTTACCCTTACCCTTACCCTTACCCTTACCCTTACCCTTACCCTTACCCTTACCCTTACCCTTACCCTTACCCTTACCCATACCCTTGCTTTTACCCTTAGGCTTACCCTTACCTTTACCCTTACCCTTACCCTTACCCTTACCCTTACCCTTACCCTTACCCTTACCCTTACCCTTACCCTTACCCTTGCTTTTACCCTTAAGCTTACCCTTACCCTTACCCTTACCCTTACCCTTACCCTTACCCTTGCTTTTACCCTTAAGCTTACCCTTACCCTTACCCTTACCCTTACCCTTACCCTTGCTTTTACCCTTAGGCTTACCCTTACCCTTACCCTTACCCTTACCCTTACCCTTACCCTTACCCTTACCCTCACCCTTACCCTTACCCTTACCCTTACCCTTACCCTCACCCTTGCTTTTACCCTTAAGCTTACCCTTACCCTTACCCTTACCCTTACCCTTACCCTTACCCTTACCCTTACCCTTTCCCTTACCCTTACCCTTACCCTTGCTTTTACCCTTAGGCTTACCCTTACCTTACCCTTACCCTTACCCTTACCCTTACCCTTACCCTTACCCTTACCCTTACCCTTGCTTTTACCCTTGAGCTTACCCTTACCCTTACCCTTACCCTTACCCTTGCTTTTACCCTTAAGCTTACCCTCACCCTTACCCTTACCCTTACCCTTACCCTTACCCTTGCTTTTACCCTTAAGCTTACCCTTACCCTTACCCTTACCCTTACCCTTACCCTTACCCTTACCCTTACCCTTGCTTTTACCCTTAAGCTTACCCTTACCCTTACCCTTACCCTTACCCTTACCCTTACCCTTACCCTTACCCTTACCCTTACCCTTACCCTTACCCTTACCCTTACCCTTACCCTTACCCTTACCCTTACCCTTACCCTTACCCTTGCTTTTACCCTTAGGCTTACCCTTACCTTTACCCTTACCCTCACCCTTACCCTTACCCTTACCCTTACCCTTGCTTTTACCCTTAAGCTTACCCTTACCCTTACCCTTACCCTTACCCTTACCCTTACCCTTGCTTTTACCCTTAAGCTTACCCTTACCCTTACCCTTACCCTTACCCTTACCCTTGCTTTTACCCTTAGGCTTACCCTTACCCTTACCCTTACCCTTACCCTTGCTTTTACCCTTAAGCTTACCCTTACACTTACCCTTACCCTTACCCTTACCCTTACCCTTACCCTTACCCTTACCCTTACCCTTACCCTTACCCTTACCCTTACCCTTGCTTTTACCCTTAGGCTTACCCTTACCTTTACCCTTACCCTTACCCTTACCCTTACCCTTACCCTTACCCTTACCCTTACCCTTACCCTTACCCTTGCTTTTACCCTTAGGCTTACCCTTACCTTTACCCTTACCCTTACCCTTACCCTTACCCTTACCCTTAACCTTACCCTTACCCTTACCCTTGCTTTTACCCTTAAGCTTACCCTTACCCTTACCCTTACCCTTACCCTTACCCTTGCTTTTACCCTTAGGCTTACCCTTACCCTTACCCTTACCCTTACCCTTGCTTTTACCCTTAAGCTTACCCTTACACTTACCCTTACCCTTACCCTTACCCTTACCCTTACCCTTACCCTTACCCTTAACCTTACCCTTACCCTTACCCTTACCCTTACCCTTACCCTTACCCTTGCTTTTACCCTTAGGCTTACCCTTACCTTTACCCTTACCCTTACCCTTACCCTTACCCTTACCCTTACCATTACCCTTACCCTTACCCTTGCTTTTACCCTTAGGCTTACCCTTACCTTTACCCTTACCCTTACCCTTACCCTTACCCTTACCCTTACCCTTACCCTTACCCTTACCCTTACCCTTACCCTTACCCTTACCCTTACCCTTACCCTTACCCTTACCCTTGCCTTTAACCTTAGGCTTACCCTTACCTTTACCCTTACCCTTACCCTTACCCTTACCCTTACCCTTACCCCTACCCTTACCCTTACCCTTACCCTTACCCTTACCCTTACCCTTACCCTTACCCTTGCTTTTACCCTTAAGCTTACCCTTACCCTTACCCTTACCCTTACCCTTACCCTAACCCTTACCCTTGCTTTTACCCTTTAGCTTACCCTTACCCTTACCCTTACCCTTACCCTTACCCTTACCCTTACCCTTACCCTTACCCTTACCCTTACCCTTACCCTTACCCTTGCTTTTACCCTTAAGCTTACCCTTACCCTTACCCTTACCCTTACCCTTACCCTTACCCTTACCCTTACCCTTACCCTTACCCTTACCCTTACCCTTGCTTTTACCCTTAAGCTTACCCTTACCCTTACCCTTACCCTTACCCTTACCCTTGCTTTTACCCCTAGGCTTACCCTTACCTTTACCCTTACCCTTTCCCTTACCCTTACCCTTACCCTTACCCTTTACCCTTGCTTTTACCCTTAAGCTTACCCTTACCCTTACCCTTACCCTTACCCTTACCCTTACCCTTACCCTTACCCTTGCTTTTACCCTTAAGCTTACCTTACCCTTACCCTTACCCTTACCCTTACCCTTGCTTTTACCCTTAGGCTTACCCTTACCCTTACCCTTACCCTTACCCTTACCCTTGCTTTTACCCTTAAGCTTACCCTTACCCTTACCCTTACTCTTACCCTTACCCTTACCCTTACCCTTACCCTTACCCTTACCCTTACCCTTACCCTTACCCTTACCCTTACCCTTACCCTTACCCTTACCCTTACCCTTACCCTTACCCTTGCTTTTACCCTTAGGCTTACCCTTACCTTTACCCTTACCCTAACCCTTACCCTTACCCTTACCCTTACCCTTACCCTTGCTTTTACCCTTAAGCTTACCCTTACCCTTACCCTTACCCTTACCCTTACCCTTACCCTTGCTTTTACCCTTAAGCTTACCCTTACCTTTACCCTTACCCTTACCCTTACCCTAACCCTTACCCTTGCCTTTACCCTTAAGCTTACCCTTACCCTTACCCTTACCCTTACCCTTACCCTTACCCTTACCTTTACCCTTACCCTTACCCTTACCCTTACCCTTACCCTTACCCTTACCCTTACCCTTACCCTTACCCTTATCCTTACCCTTACCCTTGCTTTTACCCTTAAGCTTACCCTTACCCTCACCCTTACCCTTACCCTTACCCTTACCCTTACCCTTACCCTTGCTTTTACCCTTAAGCTTACCCTTACCCTTACCCTTACCCTTACCCTTACCCTTACCCTTGCTTTTACCCTTAAGCTTACCCTTACCTTTACCCTTACCCTTACCCTTACCCTAACCCTTACCCTTGCTTTTACCCTTAAGCTTACCCTTACCCTTACCCTTACCCTTACCCTTACCTTTACCCTTACCCTTACCCTTACCCTTACCCTTACCCTTACCCTTACCCTTACCCTTACCCTTACCCTTACCCTTACCCATACCCTTGCTTTTACCCTTAGGCTTACCCTTACCTTTACCCTTACCCTTACCCTTACCCTTACCCTTACCCTTACCCTTACCCTTACCCTTACCCTTACCCTTACCCTTGCTTTTACCCTTAAGCTTACCCTTACCCTTACCCTTACCCTTACCCTTACCCTTACCCTTGCTTTTACCCTTAAGCTTACCCTTACCCTTACCCTTACCCTTACCCTTACCCTTGCTTTTACCCTTAGGCTTACCCTTTCCCTTACCCTTACCCTTACCCTTACCCTTACCCTTACCCTTACCCTCACCCTTACCCTTACCCTTACCCTTACCCTTACCCTCACCCTTGCTTTTACCCTTAAGCTTACCCTTACCCTTACCCTTACCCTTACCCTTACCCTTACCCTTACCCTTACCCTTACCCTTACCCTTGCTTTTACCCTTAGGCTTACCCTTACCTTTACCCTTACCCTTACCCTTACCCTTACCCTTACCCTTACCCTTACCCTTACCCTTGCTTTTACCCTTGAGCTTACCCTTACCCTTACCCTTACCCTTACCCTTGCTTTTACCCTTAAGCTTACCCTTACCCTTACCCTTACCCTTACCCTTACCCTTACCCTTGCTTTTACCCTTAAGCTTACCCTTACCCTTACCCTTACCCTTACCCTTACCCTTACCCTTACCCTTGCTTTTACCCTTAAGCTTACCCTTACCCTTACCCTTACCCTTACCCTTACCCTTACCCTTACCCTTACCCTTACCCTTACCCTTACCCTTACCCTTACCCTTACCCTTACCCTTACCCTTACCCTTACCCTTACCCTTACCCTTACCCTTACCCTTACCCTTGCTTTTACCCTTAGGCTTACCCTTACCTTTACCCTTACCCTCACCCTTACCCTTACCCTTACCCTTACCCTTGCTTTTACCCTTAAGCTTACCCTTACCCTTACCCTTACCCTTACCCTTACCCTTACCCTTGCTTTTACCCTTAAGCTTACCCTTACCCTTACCCTTACCCTTACCCTTACCCTTGCTTTTACCCTTAGGCTTACCCTTACCCTTACCCTTACCATTACCCTTGCTTTTACCCTTAAGCTTACCCTTACACTTACCCTTACCCTTACCCTTACCCTTACCCTTACGCTTACCCTTACCCTTACCCTTACCCTTACCCTTACCCTTGCTTTTACCCTTAGGCTTACCCTTACCTTTACCCTTACCCTTACCCTTACCCTTACCCTTACCCTTACCCTTACCCTTACCCTTACCCTTGCTTTTACCCTTAGGCTTACCCTTACCTTTACCCTTACCCTTACCCTTACCCTTACCCTTACCCTTACCCTTACCCTTACCCTTACCCTTGCTTTTACCCTTAAGCTTACCCTTACCCTTACCCTTACCCTTACCCTTACCCTTGCTTTTACCCTTAGGCTTACCCTTACCCTTACCCTTACCCTTACCCTTGCTTTTACCCTTAAGCTTACCCTTACACTTACCCTTACCCTTACCCTTACCCTTACCCTTACCCTTACCCTTACCCTTACCCTTACCCTTACCCTTACCCTTACCCTTACCCTTACCCTTACCCTTACCCTTGCTTTTACCCTTAGGCTTACCCTTACCTTTACCCTTACCCTTACCCTTACCCTTACCCTTACCCTTACCATTACCCTTACCCTTACCCTTGCTTTTACCCTTAGGCTTACCCTTACCTTTACCCTTACCCTTACCCTTACCCTTACCCTTACCCTTACCCTTACCCTTACCCTTACCCTTACCCTTACCCTTACCCTTACCCTTACCCTTACCCTTACCCTTACCCTTGCTTTTAACCTTAGGCTTACCCTTACCTTTACCCTTACCCTTACCCTTAACCTTACCCTTACCCTTACCCTTACCCTTACCCTTACCCTTCCCCTTACCCTTACCCTTACCCTTGCTTTTACCCTTACCCTTACCCTTACACTTACCCTTACCCTCACCCTTACCCTTACCCTTACCCTTGCTTTTACCCTTAAGCTTACCCTTACCCTTACCCTTACCCTTACCCTTACCCTTACCCTTACCCTTACCCTTACCCTTACCCTTACCCTTACCCTTACCCTTACCCTTACCCTTACCCTTACCCTTGCTTTTACCCTTAAGCTTACCCTTACCCTTACCCTTACCCTTACCCTTACCCTTACCCTTACCCTTACCCTTACCCTTACCCTTACCCTTACCCTTACCCTTACCCTTACCCATACCCTTGCTTTTACCCTTAGGCTTACCCTTACCTTTACCCTTACCCTTACCCTTACCCTTACCCTTACCCTTACCCTTACCCTTACCCTTACCCTTACCCTTACCCTTGCTTTTACCCTTAAGCTTACCCTTACCCTTACCCTTACCCTTACCCTTACCCTTACCCTTGCTTTTACCCTTAAGCTTACCCTTACCCTTACCCTTACCCTTACCCTTACCCTTGCTTTTACCCTTAGGCTTACCCTTACCCTTACCCTTACCCTTACCCTTACCCTTACCCTTACCCTTACCCTCACCCTTACCCTTACCCTTACCCTTACCCTTACCCTCACCCTTGCTTTTACCCTTAAGCTTACCCTTACCCTTACCCTTACCCTTACCCTTACCCTTACCCTTACCCTTACCCTTACCCTTACCCTTACCCTTACCCTTTCCCTTACCCTTGCTTTTACCCTTAGGCTTACCCTTACCTTTACCCTTACCCTTACCCTTACCCTTACCCTTACCCTTACCCTTACCCTTACCCTTGCTTTTACCCTTGAGCTTACCCTTACCCTTACCCTTACCCTTACCCTTGCTTTTACCCTTAAGCTTACCCTTACCCTTACCCTTACCCTTACCCTTACCCTTACCCTTGCTTTTACCCTTAAGCTTACCCTTACCCTTACCCTTACCCTTACCCTTACCCTTACCCTTACCCTTGCTTTTACCCTTAAGCTTACCCTTACCCTTACCCTTACCCTTACCCTTACCCTTACCCTTACCCTTACCCTTACCCTTACCCTTACCCTTACCCTTACCCTTACCCTTACCCTTACCCTTACCCTTACCCTTACCCTTACCCTTGCTTTTACCCTTAGGCTTACCCTTACCTTTACCCTTACCCTCACCCTTACCCTTACCCTTACCCTTACCCTTGCTTTTACCCTTAAGCTTACCCTTACCCTTACCCTTACCCTTACCCTTACCCTTACCCTTGCTTTTACCCTTAAGCTTACCCTTACCCTTACCCTTACCCTTACCCTTACCCTTGCTTTTACCCTTAGGCTTACCCTTACCCTTACCCTTACCCTTACCCTTGCTTTTACCCTTAAGCTTACCCTTACACTTACCCTTACCCTTACCCTTACCCTTACCCTTACCCTTACCCTTACCCTTACCCTTACCCTTACCCTTACCCTTACCCTTACCCTTGCTTTTACCCTTAGGCTTACCCTTACCTTTACCCTTACCCTTACCCTTACCCTTACCCTTACCCTTACCCTTACCCTTACCCTTACCCTTGCTTTTACCCTTAGGCTTACCCTTACCTTTACCCTTACCCTTACCCTTACCCTTACCCTTACCCTTAACCTTACCCTTACCCTTACCCTTGCTTTTACCCTTAAGCTTACCCTTACCCTTACCCTTACCCTTACCCTTACCCTTGCTTTTACCCTTAGGCTTACCCTTACCCTTACCCTTACCCTTACCCTTGCTTTTACCCTTAAGCTTACCCTTACACTTACCCTTACCCTTACCCTTACCCTTACCCTTACCCTTACCCTTACCCTTACCCTTACCCTTACCCTTACCCTTACCCTTACCCTTACCCTTACCCTTACCCTTGCTTTTACCCTTAGGCTTACCCTTACCTTTACCCTTACCCTTACCCTTACCCTTACCCTTACCCTTACCATTACCCTTACCCTTACCCTTGCTTTTACCCTTAGGCTTACCCTTACCTTTACCCTTACCCTTACCCTTACCCTTACCCTTACCCTTACCCTTACCCTTACCCTTACCCTTACCCTTACCCTTACCCTTACCCTTACCATTGCTTTTAACCTTAGGCTTACCCTTACCTTTACCCTTACCCTTACCCTTACCCTTACCCTTACCCTTACCCTTACCCTTACCCTTACCCTTACCCTTACCCTTACCCTTACCCTTGCTTTTACCCTTAAGCTTACCCTTACCCTTACCCTTACCCTTACCCTTACCCTAACCCTTACCCTTGCTTTTACCCTTTAGCTTACCCTTACCCTTACCCTTACCCTTACCCTTACCCTTACCCTTACCCTTACCCTTACCCTTACCCTTACCCTTACCCTTACCCTTGCTTTTACCCTTAAGCTTACCCTTACCCTTACCCTTACCCTTACCCTTACCCTTACCCTTACCCTTACCCTTACCCTTACCCTTACCCTTACCCTTGCTTTTACCCTTAAGCTTACCCTAACCCTTACCCTTACCCTTACCCTTACCCTTGCTTTTACCCCTAGGCTTACCCTTACCTTTACCCTTACCCTTTCCCTTACCCTTACCCTTACCCTTACCCTTACCCTTGCTTTTACCCTTAAGCTTACCCTTACCCTTACCCTTACCCTTACCCTTACCCTTACCCTTACCCTTACCCTTGCTTTTACCCTTAAGCTTACCCTTACCCTTACCCTTACCCTTACCCTTACCCTTGCTTTTACCCTTAGGCTTACCCTTACCCTTACCCTTACCCTTACCCTTACCCTTGCTTTTACCCTTAAGCTTACCCTTACCCTTACCCTTACTCTTACCCTTACCCTTACCCTTACCCTTACCCTTACCCTTACCCTTACCCTTACCCTTACCCTTACCCTTACCCTTACCCTTACCCTTACCCTTACCCTTACCCTTGCTTTTACCCTTAGGCTTACCCTTACCTTTACCCTTACCCTAACCCTTACCCTTACCCTTACCCTTACCCTTACCCTTGCTTTTACCCTTAAGCTTACCCTTACCCTTACCCTTACCCTTACCCTTACCCTTACCCTTGCTTTTACCCTTAAGCTTACCCTTACCTTTACCCTTACCCTTACCCTTACCCTAACCCTTACCCTTGCTTTTACCCTTAAGCTTACCCTTACCCTTACCCTTACCCTTACCCTTACCCTTACCCTTACCTTTACCCTTACCCTTACCCTTACCCTTACCCTTACCCTTACCCTTACCCTTACCCTTACCCTTACCCTTATCATTACCCTTACCCTTGCTTTTACCCTTAAGCTTACCCTTACCCTCACCCTTACCCTTACCCTTACCCTTACCCTTACCCTTACCCTTGCTTTTACCCTTAAGCTTACCCTTACCCTTACCCTTACCCTTACCCTTACCCTTACCCTTGCTTTTACCCTTAAGCTTACCCTTACCTTTACCCTTACCCTTACCCTTACCCTAACCATTACCCTTGCTTTTACCCTTAAGCTTACCCTTACCCTTACCCTTACCCTTACCCTTACCTTTACCCTTACCCTTACCCTTACCCTTACCCTTACCCTTACCCTTACCCTTACCCTTACCCTTACCCTTACCCTTACCCTTACCCATACCCTTGCTTTTACCCTTAGGCTTACCCTTACCTTTACCCTTACCCTTACCCTTACCCTTACCCTTACCCTTACCCTTACCCTTACCCTTACCCTTACCCTTACCCTTGCTTTTACCCTTAAGCTTACCCTTACCCTTACCCTTACCCTTACCCTTACCCTTACCCTTACCCTTGCTTTTACCCTTAAGCTTACCCTTACCCTTACCCTTACCCTTACCCTTACCCTTGCTTTTACCCTTAGGCTTACCCTTTCCCTTACCCTTACCCTTACCCTTACCCTTACCCTTACCCTTACCCTCACCCTTACCCTTACCCTTACCCTTACCCTTACCCTTACCCTCACCCTTGCTTTTACCCTTAAGCTTACCCTTACCCTTACCCTTACCCTTACCCTTACCCTTACCCTTACCCTTACCCTTACCCTTACCCTTACCCTTACCCTTACCCTTACCCTTACCCTTGCTTTTACCCTTAGGCTTACCCTTACCTTTACCCTTACCCTTACACTTACCCTTACCCTTACCCTTACCCTTACCCTTACCCTTGCTTTTACCCTTGAGCTTACCCTTACCCTTACCCTTACCCTTACCCTTGCTTTTACCCTTAAGCTTACCCTTACCCTTACCCTTACCCTTACCCTTACCCTTACCCTTGCTTTTACCCTTAAGCTTACCCTTACCCTTACCCTTACCCTTACCCTTACCCTTACCCTTACCCTTGCTTTTACCCTTAAGCTTACCCTTACCCTTACCCTTACCCTTACCCTTACCCTTACCCTTACCCTTACCCTTACCCTTACCCTTACCCTTACCCTTACCCTTACCCTTACCCTTACCCTTACCCTTACCCTTACCCTTACCCTTACCCTTACCCTTACCCTTGCTTTTACCCTTAGGCTTACCCTTACCTTTACCCTTACCCTCACCCTTACCCTTACCCTTACCCTTACCCTTGCTTTTACCCTTAAGCTTACCCTTACCCTTACCCTTACCCTTACCCTCACCCTTACCCTTACCCTTGCTTTTACCCTTAAGCTTACCCTTACCCTTACCCTTACCCTTACCCTTACCCTTGCTTTTACCCTTAGGCTTACCCTTACCCTTACCCTTACCCTTACCCTTGCTTTTACCCTTAAGCTTACCCTTACACTTACCCTTACCCTTACCCTTACCCTTACCCTTACCCTTACCCTTACCCTTACCCTTACCCTTACCCTTACCCTTGCTTTTACCCTTAGGCTTACCCTTACCTTTACCCTTACCCTTACCCTTACCCTTACCCTTACCCTTACCCTTACCCTTACCCTTACCCTTGCTTTTACCCTTAGGCTTACCCTTACCTTTACCCTTACCCTTACCCTTACCCTTACCCTAACCCTTAACCCTTACCCTTACCCTTACCCTTACCCTTGCTTTTACCCTTAAGCTTACCCTTACCCTTACCCTTACCCTTACCCTTACCCTTGCTTTTACCCTTAGGCTTACCCTTACCCTTACCCTTACCCTTACCTTCTTTACCCTTAAGCTTTACCCTTACACTTACCCTTACCTTACCCTTACCCTTACCCTTACCCTTACCCTTACCCTTACCCTTACCCTTACCCTTACCCTTACCCTTACCCTTACCCTTACCCTTACCCTTGCTTTTACCCTTAGGCTTACCTTACCTTTACCCTTACCCTTACCCTTACCCTTACCCTTACCCTTACCATTACCCTTACCCTTACCTCTTTACCCTTAGGCTTACCCTTACCTTCCTTTACCCTTACCCTTACCCTTACCCTTACCCTTACCCTTACCCTTACCCTTAACCTTACCCTTACCCTTACCCTTACCCTTACCCTTACCCTTACCCTTACCCTTGCTTTTAACCTTAGGCTTACCCTTACCTTTACCCTTACCCTTACCCTTACCCTTACCCTTACCCTTACCCTTACCCTTACCCTTACCCTTGTCTTTTACCCTTAAGCTTACCCTTACCCTTACCCTTACCCTTACCCTTACCCTAACCCTTACCCTTGCTTTTACCCTTTAGCTTACCCTTACCCTTACAATTACCCTTACCCTTACCCTTACCCTTACCCCTTACCCTTTACCCTTACCCTTACCCTTGCTTTTACCCTTAAGCCCTTACCCTTACCCTTACCCTTACCCTTACCCTTACGCCTTGCTTTTACCCCTAGGCTTACCCTTACCTTACCCTTACCCTTACCCTTACCCTTACCCTTACCCTTACCCTTACCCTTGCTTTTACCCTTAAGCTTACCCTTACCCTTACCTTACCCTTACCTACCCTTACCCTTACCCTTACCCTTGCTTTTACCCTTAAGCTTACCCTTACCCTTACCCTTACCCTTACCCTTACCCTT
>CAUEHS010000017.1:0-44474 GCA_958510865.1 Myrrha octodecimguttata | reverse complement strand
CCCTTACCCTTACCCTTACCCTTACCCTTACCCTTACCCTTGCTTTTACCCTTAGGCTTACCCTTACCCTTACCCTTACCCTTACCCTTACCCTTACCCTTACCCTTACCCTTACCCTTGCTTTTACCCTTAAGCTTACCCTTACCCTTACCCTTACCCTTACCCTTACCCTTACCCTTACCCTTACCCTTACCCTTACCCTCACCCTTGCTTTTACCCTTAAGCTTACCCTTACCCTTACCCTTACCCTTACCCTTACCCTTACCCTTGCTTTTACCCTTAAGCTTACCCTTACCCTTACCCTTACCCTTACCCTTACCCTTGCTTTTACCCTTAGGCTTACCCTTACCCTTACCCTTACCCTTACCCTTGCTTTTACCCTTAAGCTTCCCTTACCCTTACCCTTACTCTTACCCCTTACCCTTACCCTTACCCTTACCCTTGCTTTTACCCTTAGGCTTACCCTTACCTTTACCCTTACCCTTACCCTTACCCTTACCCTTACCCTTACCCTTACCCTTACCCTTACTCTTGCTTTTACCCTTAAGCTAACCCTTACCCTTAGCCTTACCCTTACCCTTACCCTTACCCTTACCCTTACCCTTACCCTTGCTTTTACCCTTAAGCTCACCCTTACCCTTACCCTTACCCTACCCTTACCCTTACCCTTACCCTTACCCTTACCCTTACTCTTACCCTTACCCTTGCTTTTACCCTTAAGCTTACCCTTACCCTTACCCTTACCCTTAAGCTTACCCTTACACTTACCCTTACCCTTACCCTTACCCTTACCCTTACCCTTGCTTTTACCCTTAAGCTTACCCTTACCCTTACCCTTACCCTTACCCTTACCCTTGCTTTTACCCTTAAGCTTACCCTTACCCTTACCCTTACCCTTACCCTTAAGCTTACGCTTACCCTTACCCTTACCCTTACCCTTACCCTTACCCTTACCCTTGCTTTTACCCTTAAGCTTACCCTTACCCTTACCCTTACCCTTACCCTTACCCTTACCCTTACCCTTACCCTTACCCTTACCCTTGCTTTTACCCTTAGGCTTACCCTCACCTTTACCCTTACCATTACCCTTACCCTTACCCTTACCCTTACCCTTACCCTTACCCTTACCCTTACCCTTACCCTTGCTTTTACCCTTAAGCTTACCCTCACCCTTACCCTTACCCTTACCCTTACCCTTACCCTTACCCTTGCTTTTACCCTAAAGCTTACCCTTACCCTTACTCTTACCCCTACCCTTACCCTTACCCTTACCCTTACCCTTACCCTTACCCTTACCCTTGCTTTTACCCTTAAGCTCACCCTTACCCTTACCCTTACCCTTACCCTTACCCTTACCCTTACCCTTACTCTTACCCTTACCCTTGCTTTTACCCTTAAGCTTACCCTTACCCTTACCCTTACCCTTAAGCTTACCCTTACCCTTACCCTTACCCTTACCCTCACCCTTACCCTTACCCTTACCCTTGCTTTTACCCTTAAGCTTACCCTCACCCTTACCCTTACCCTTACCCTTACCCTTGCTTTTACCCTTAAGCTTACCCTTACCCTTACCCTTACCCTTACCCTTAAGCTTACGCTTACCCTTACCCTTACCCTTACCCTTACCCTTACCCTTACCCTTACCCTTACCCTTACCCTTGCTTTTACCCTTAAGCTTACCCTTACCCTTACCCTTACCCTTACCCTTACCCTTACCCTTACCCTTACCCTTACCCTTACCCTTACCCTTACCCTTGAGCTTACGCTTACCCTTACCCTTACCATTACCCTTACCCTTACCCTTACCCTTGCTTTTACCCTTAAGCTTACCCTTACCCTTACCCTTACCCTTACCCTTACCCTTACCCTTACCCTTACCCTTACCCTTACCCTTACCCTTACCCTTGCTTTTACCCTTAGGCTTACCCTCACCTTTACCCTTACCATTACCCTTACCCTTACCCTTACCCTTACCCTTACCCTTACCCTTACCCTTACCCTTACCCTTGCTTTTACCCTTAAGCTTACCCTTACCCTTACCCTTACCCTTACCCTTACCCTTACCCTTACCCTTGCTTTTACCCTTAAGCTTACCCTTACCCTTACTCTTACCCCTACCCTTACCCTTACCCTTACCCTTACCCTTACCCTTACCCTTACCCTTACCCTTGCTTTTACCCTTAAGCTCACCCTTACCCTTACCCTTACCCTTACCCTTACCCTTACCCTTACCCTTACTCTTACCCTTACCCTTGCTTTTACCCTTAAGCTTACCCTTACCCTTACCCTTACCCTTAAGCTTACCCTTACCCTTACCCTTACCCTTACCCTTACCCTTACCCTTACCCTTACCCTTGCTTTTACCCTTAAGCTTACCCTTACCCTTACCCTTACCCTTACCCTTACCCTTGCTTTTACCCTTAAGCTTACCCTTACCCTTACCCTTACCCTTACCCTTAAGCTTACGCTTACCCTTACCCTTACCCTTACCCTTACCCTTACCCTTACCCTTACCCTTGCTTTTACCCTTAAGCTTACCCTTACCCTTACCCTTACCCTTACCCTTGCTTTTACCCTTAAGCTTACCCTTGCTTTTACCCTTAAGCTTACCCTTACCCTTACTCTTACCCCTACCCTTTCCCTTACCCTTACCCTTACCCTTACCCTTACCCTTACCCTTGCTTTTACCCTTAGGCTTACCCTCACCTTTACCCTTACCCTTACCCTTACCCTTACCCTTACCCTTACCCTTACCCTTGCTTTTACCCTTAAGCTTACCCTTACCCTTACCCTTACCCTTACCCTTAGCCTTACCCTTACCCTTGCTTTTACCCTTAAGCTTACCCTTACCCTTACCCTTACCCTTACCCTTACCCTTGCTTTTACCCTTAGGCTTACCCTTACCCTTACCCTTACCCTTACCCTTAAGCTTACCCTTACCCTTACCCTTACCCTTACCCTTACCCTTACCCTTACCCTTACCCTTACCCTTACCCTTGCTTTTACCCTTAAGCTAACCCTTACCCTTACCCTTACCCTTACCCTTACCCTTACCCTTACCCTTACCCTTACCCTTACCCTTACCCTTACCCTTACCCTTACTTAGGGTAAGGGTAAGGGTAAGCTTAAGGGTAAAAGCAAGGGTAAGGGTAAGGGTAAGGGTAAGGGTAAGGGTAAGGGTAAGGGTAAGGGTAAGGGTAAGGGTAAGGGTAAGCTTAAGGGTAAGGGTGAGGGTAAGGGTAAGGGTAAGCTTAAGGGTAAAAGCAAGGGTAAGGGTAAGGGTAAGGGTAAGGGTAAGGGTAAGCTTAAGGGTAAGGGTAAGGGTAAGGGTAAGGGTAAGCTTAAGGGTAAAAGCAAGGGTAAGGTTAAGGGTAAGGGTAAGGGTAAGGGTAAGGGTAAGCTTAAGGGTAAGGGTAAGGGGAAGGGTAAGGGTAAGCTTAAGGGTAAAAGCAAGGGTAAGGGTAAGGGTAAGGGTAAGGGTAAGGGTAAGGGTAAGGGTAAGGGTAAGGGTAAGGGTAAGGGTAAGGGTAAGGGTAAGGGTAAGGGTAAGGGTAAGGGTAAGCTTAAGGGTAAGGGTAAGGGTAAGGGTAAGCTTAAGGGTAAAAGCAAGGGTAAGGGTAAGGGTAAGGGTAAGGGTAAGGGTAAGCTTAAGGGTAAAAGCAAGGGTAAGGGTAAGGGTAAGGGTAAGGGTAAGGGTAAGGGTAAGGGTAAGGGTAAGGGTAAGGGTAAGCTTAAGGGTAAGGGTAAGGGTAAGGGTAAGCTTAAGGGTAAAAGCAAGGGTAAGGGTAAGGGTAAGGGTAAGGGTAAAGGTAAGGGTAAGCCTAAGGGTAAAAGCAAGGGTAAGGGCAAGGGTAAGGGTAAGGGTAAGGGTAAGGGTAAGGGTAAGGGTAAGGGTAAGGGTAAGGGTAAGGGTAAGCTTAAGGGTAAAAGCAAGGGTAAGGGTAAGGGTAAGGGTAAGGGTAAGGGTAAGGGTAAGGGTAAGGGTAAGGGTAAGGGTAAGGTTAAGCTTAAGGGTAAAAGCAAGGGTAAGGGTAAGGGTAAGGGTAAGAGTAAGGGTAAGGGTAAGGGTAAGGGTAAGGGTAAGGGTAAGGGTAAGCTTAAGGGTAAAAGCAAGGGTAAGGGTAAGGGTAAGGGTAAGGGTAAGGGTTAGGGTAAGGGTAAAGGTAAGGGTAAGCCTAAGGGTAAAAGCAAGGGTAAGGGTAAGGGTAAGGGTGAGGGTGAGGGTAAGGGTAAGGGTAAGGGTAAGGGTAAGAGTAAGGGTAAGGGTAAGGGTAAGCTTAAGGGTAAAAGCAAGGGTAAGGGTAAGGGTAAGGGTAAGGGTAAGCCTAAGGGTAAAAGCAAGGGTAAGGGTAAGGTTAAGGGTAAGGGTAAGGGTAAGCTTAAGGGTAAAAGCAAGGGTAAGGGTGAGGGTAAGGGTAAGGGTAAGGGTAAGCTTAAGGGTAAAAGCAAGGGTAAGGGTAAGGGTGAGGGTAAGGGTAAGGGTAAGGGTAAGGGTAAAGGTAAGGGTAAGCCTAAGAGTAAAAGCAAGGGTAAGGGTAAGGGTGAGGGTAAGGGTAAGGGTAAGGGTAAGGGTAAGGGTAAGGGTAAGGGTAAGGGTAAGGGTAAGGGTAAGGGTAAGGGTAAGCTTAAGGGTAAAAGCAAGGGTAAGGATAAGGGTAAGGGTAAGGGTAAGGGTAAGGGTAAGGGTTAGGGTAAGGGTAAGGGTAAGGGTAAGGGTAAGCTTAAGGGTAAAAGCAAGGGTAAGGGTAAGGGTAAGGGTAAGGGTAAGGGTAAGGGTAAGGGTAAGGGTAAGGGTAAGGGTAAGCTTAAGGGTAAAAGCAAGGGTAAGGGTTAGGGTAAGGGTAAGGGTAAGGGTAAGGGTAAGGGTTAGCTTAAGGGTAAAAGCAAGGGTAAGGGTAAGGGTAAGGGTAAGGGTAAGGGTAAGGGTAAAGGTAAGGGTAAGCCTAAGGGTAAAAGCAAGGGTAAGGGTAAGGGTAAGGGTAAGGGTAAGGGTAAGGGTAAGGGTAAGGGTGAGGGTAAGGGTAAGGGTAAGGGTAAGCTTAAGGGTATAAGCAAGGGTAAGGGTAAGGGTAAGGGTGAGGGTAAGGGTAAGGGTAAGGGTAAGGGTAAGCTTAAGGGTAAAAGCAAGGGTAAGGGTAAGGGTAAGGGTAAGGGTAAGGGTAAGGGTAAGGGTAAGCTTAAGGGTAAAAGCAAGGGTAAGGGTAAGGGTAAGGGTGAGGGTAAGGGTAAGGGTAAGGGTAACGGTAAGGGTAAAGGTAAGGGTAAGGGTAAAGGTAAGGTTAAGCCTAAGGGTAAAAGCAAGGGTAAGGGTAAGGGTAAGGGTAAGGGTAAGGGTAAGGGTAAGGGTAAGGGTAAGGTTAAGGGTAAGGGTAAGGGTAAGGGTAAGGGTAAGGGTAAGGGTAAGGGTAAAGGTAAGGGTAAGGGTAAGGGTAAGGGTAAGGGTAAGGGTAAGCTTAAGGGTAAAAGCAAGGGTAAGGGTAAGGGTAAGGGTAAGGGTAAGCCTAAGGGTAAAAGCAAGGGTAAGGGTAAGGGTAAGGGTAAGGGTAAGGGTAAGGGTAAGGGTAAGCTTAAGGGTAAAAGCAAGGGTAAGGGTAAGGGTAAGGGTAAGGGTAAGGGTAAGGGTAAGGGTAAGGGTAAGGGTAAGGGTAAGGGTAAGGGTAAGGGTAAGGGTAAGGGTAAGGGTAAGGGTAAAGGTAAGGGTAAGCCTAAGGGTCAAAGCAAGGGTAAGGGTAAGGGTAAGGGTAAGGGTAAGGGTAAGCTTAAGGGTAAAAGCAAGGGTAAGGGTAAGGGTAAGGGTAAGGGTAAGGGTAAGGGTAAGGGTAAGGGTAAGGGTAAGGGTAAGGGTAAGGGTAAGGGTAAGGGTAAGGGTAAGGGTAAAGGTAAGGGTAAGCCTAAGGGTCAAAGCAAGGGTAAGGGTAAGGGTAAGGGTAAGGGTAAGGGTAAGGGTAAGGGTAAGGGTAAGGGTAAGCTTAAGGGTAAAAGCAAGGGTAAGAATAAGGGTAAGGGTAAGGGTAAGGGTGAGGGTAAGGGTAAGGGTAAGGGTAAGGGTAAGGGTAAGCTTAAGGGTAAGGGTAAGGGTAAGGGTAAGGGTAAGCCTAAGGGTAAAAGCAAGGGTAAGTGTAAGGGTAAGGGTAAGGGTAAGGGTAAGCTTACCCTTACCCTTACCCTTACCCTTACCCTTACCCTTGCTTTTACCCTTAAGCTTACCCTTACCCTTACCCTTACCCTTACCCTTACCCTTACCCTTACCCTTACCCTTACCCTTATCCTTACCCTTGCTTTTACCCTTAAGCTTACCCTTACCCTTACCCTTACCCTTACCCTTACCCTTACCCTTACCCTTACCCTTACCCTTACCCTTACCCTTGCTTTTACTCTTAGGCTTACCCTTACCTTTACCCTTACCCTTACCCTTACCCTTACCCTCACCCTTACCCTTACCCTTGCTTTTACCCTTAAGCTTACCCTTACCCTTACCCTTACCCTTACCCTTACCCTTGCTTTTACCCTTAAGCTTACCCTTACCCTTACCCTTAACCTTACCCTTACCCTTGCTTTTACCCTTAGGCTTACCCTTACCCTTACCCTTACCCTTACCCTTGCTTTTACCCTTAAGCTTACCCTTACCCTTACCCTTACTCTTACCCTTACCCTTACCCTTACCCTTACCCTTACCCTTACCCTTACCCTTACCCTTACCCTTGCTTTTACCCTTAGGCTTACCCTTACCTTTACCCTTACCCTAACCCTTACCCTTACCCTTACCCTTACCCTTACCCTTGCTTTTACCCTTAAGCTTACCCTTACCCTTACCCTTACCCTTACCCTTACCCTTACCCTTACCCTTACCCTTACCCTTACCCTTACCCTTACCCTTACCCTTGCTTTTACCCTTAAGCTCACCCTTACCCTTACCCTTACCCTTACCCTTACCCTTCCCTTACCCTTACCCTTACCCTTGCTTTTACCCTTAAGCTTACCCTTACCCTTACCCTTACCCTTACCCTTACCCTTACCCTTATCCTTACCCTTACCCTTACCCTTGCTTTTACCCTTAGGCTTACCCTTACCTTTACCCTTACCCTTACCCTTACCCTTACCCTTACCCTTGCTTTTACCCTTAAGCTTACCCTTACCCTTACCCTTACCCTTAAGCTTACCCTTACCCTTACCCTTACCCTTACCCTTACCCTTACCCTTACCCTTACCTTTACCCTTACCCTTACCCTTGCTTTTACCCTTAAGCTTACCCTTACCCTTACCCTTACCCTTACCCTTACCCTTGCTTTTATCCTTAAGCTTACCCTTACCCTTACCCTTACCCTTAAGCTTACCCTTACCCTTACCCTTACCCTTACCCTTACCCTTATCCTTACCCTTACCCTTACCCTTACCCTTACCCTTACCCTTGCTTTTACCCTTAAGCTTACCCTTACCCTTACCCTTACCCTTACCCTTAAGCTTACCCTTACCCTTACCCTTACCCTTACCCTTAACCTTACCCTTGCTTTTACCCTTAAGCTTACCCTTACCCTTACCCTTACCCTTACCCTTAAGCTTACCCTTACCCTTACCCTTACCCTGACCCTTACCCTTGCTTTTACCCTTAAGCTTACCCTTACCCTTACCCTTACCCTTACCCTTAAGCTTACCCTTACCCTTACCCTTACCCTTACCCTTACCCTTACCCTTACCCTTACCCTTACCCTTGCTTTTACCCTTAAGCTTACCCTTACCCTTACCCTAAGTAAGGGTAAGGGTAAGGGTAAGGGTAAGGGTAAGGGTAAGGGTAAGGGTAAGGGTAAGGGTAAGGGTAAGGGTAAGGGTAAGGGTAAGCTCAAGGGTAAAAGCAAGGGTAAGGGTAAGGGTAAGGGTAAGGGTAAGGGTAAGGGTAAGGGTAAGGGTAAGGGTAAGGGTAAGGGTAAGGGTAAGCTTAAGGGTTAGGGTAAGGGTAAGGGTAAGGGTAAGCCTAAGGGTAAAAGCAAGGGTAAGGGTAAGGGTAAGGGTAAGCTTAAGGGTAAAAGCAAGGGTAAGGGTAAAGCTAAGGGTAAGGGTAAGGGTAAGCTTAAGGGTAAAAGCAAGGGTAAGGGTAAGGGTAAGGGTAAGGGTAAGGGTAAGGGTAAAGGTAAGGGTAAAGGTGAGGGTAAGCCTAAGGGTAAAAGCAAGGGTAAGGGTAAGGGTAAGGGTAAGGGTAAGGGTAAGGGTAAGGGTAAGGGTAGGGGTAAGAGTAAGGGTAAGGGTAAGCTTAAGGGTAAAAGCAAGGGTAAGGGTAAGGGTAAGGGTAAGGGTAAGGGTAAGGGTAAGGGTAAGCTTAAGGGTAAAAGCAAGGGTAAGGGTAAGGGTAAGGGTAAGGGTAAGGGTAAGGGTAAGGGTAAGGGTAAGGGTAAGGGTAAGGGTAAGGGTAAGGGTAAGGGTAAGGGTAAGGGTAAGGGTAAGGGTAAGGGTAAGGGTAAGGGTAAGGGTAAGGGTAAGGGTAAGGGTAAGGGTAAGGGTAAGGGTAAGCTTAAGGGTAAAAGCAAGGGTAAGGGTAAGGGTAAGGGTAAGGGTAAGGGTAAGGGTAATGGTAAGGGTAAAGGTAAGGGTAAGCCTAAGGGTAAAAGCAAGGGTAAGCGTAAGGGTAAGGGTAAGGGTAAGGGTAAGGGTAAGGGTAAGGGTAAGGGTAAGGGTAAGGGTAAGGGTAAGGGTAAGGGTAAGGGTAAGCTTAAGGGTAAAAGCAAGGGTAAGGGCAAGGGTAAGGGTAAGGGTAAGGGCAAGCTTAAGGGTAAGGGTAAGGGTAAGGGTAAGGGTAAGCTTAAGGGTAAAAGCAAGGGTAAGGGTAAGGGTAAGGGTAAGGGTAAGGGTAAGCTTAAGGGTAAAAGCAAGGGTAAGGGTAAGGGTAAGGGTAAGGGTAAGGGTAAGGGTAAGGGTAAGGGTAAGCTTAAGGGTAAGGGTAAGGGTAAGGGTAAGGGTAAGCTTAAGGGTAAAAGCAAGGGTAAGGGTAAGAGTAAGGGTAAGGGTAAGGGTAAGGGTAAGGGTAAGGGTAAGGGTAAGGGTGAGCTTAAGGGTAAAAGCAAGGGTAAGGGTAAGGGTAAGGGTAAGGGTAAGGGTAAGGGTAAGGGTAAGGGTAAGGGTTAGGGTAAGGGTAAGGGTAAGCTTAAGGGTAAAAGCAAGGGTAAGGGTAAGAGTAAGGGTAAGGGTAAGGGTAAGGGTAAGGGTAAGGGTAAGGGTAAAGGTAAAGGTAAGGGTAAGCCTAAGGGTAAAAGCAAGGGTAAGGGTAAGGGTAAGGGTAAGGGTAAGAGTAAGGGTAAGGGTAAGGGTAAGGGTAAGCTTAAGGGTAAAAGCAAGGGTAAGGGTAAGGGTAAGGGTAAGGGTAAGCCTAAGGGTAAAAGCAAGGGTAAGGGTAAGGGTAAGCTTAAGGGTAAAAGCAAGGGTAAGGGTAAGGGTAAGGGTAAGGGTAAGGGTAAGGGTAAGCTTAAGGGTAAAAGCAAGGGTGAGGGTAAGGGTAAGGGAAAGGGTAAGGGTAAGGGTAAGGGTAAGGGTAAGGGTAAGGGTAAGGGTAAGGGTAAGCTTAAGGGTAAAAGCAAGGGTAAGGGTAAGGGTAAGGGTAAGGGTAAGGGTAAGGGTAAGGGTAAGGGTAAGGGTAAGGGTAAGCTTAAGGGTAAAAGCAAGGGTAAGGGTAAGGGTAAGGGTAAGGGTAAGGGTAAAGGTGAGGGTAAGCCTAAGGGTAAAAGCAAGGGTAATGGTAAGGGTAAGGGTAAGGGTAAGGGTAAGGGTAAGGGTAAGGGTAAGGGTAAGGGTAAGGGTAAGGGTAAGGGTAAGGGTAAGGGTAAGGGTAAGGGTAAGGGTAAGGGTAAGGGTAAGGGTAAGGGTAAGGGTAAGGGTAAGGGTAAGGGTAAGGGTAAGCTTAAGGGTAAAAGCAAGGGTAAGGGTAAGGGTAAGGGTAAGGGTAAGCCTAAGGGTAAAAGCAAGGGTAAGGGTAAGGGTAAGGGTAAGGGTAAGGGTAAGCTTAAGGGTAAAAGCAAGGGTAAGGGTAAGGGTAAGGGTAAGG
The DNA here is from genome assembly GCA_958510865.1 of Myrrha octodecimguttata. Classification (NCBI taxonomy): domain Eukaryota; kingdom Metazoa; phylum Arthropoda; class Insecta; order Coleoptera; family Coccinellidae; genus Myrrha; species Myrrha octodecimguttata. Next base: position 34,447 of record CAUEHS010000017.1, on the reverse strand, counting down.
GTAAGGGTAAGGGTAAGCTTAAGGGTAAAAGCAAGGGTAAGGGTAAGGGTAAGGGTAAGGGTAAGGGTAAGGGTAAGGGTAAGGGTAAGGGTAAAGGTAAGGGTAAGCCTAAGGGTAAAAGCAAGGGTAAGGGTAAGGGTAAGGGTAAGGGTAAGGGTAAGGGTAAGGGTAAGGGTAAGGGTAAGGGTAAGGGTAAGCTTAAGGGTAAAAGCAAGGGTAAGGGTAAGGGTAAGGGTAAGGGTAAGGGTAAGGGTAAGGGTAAGCTTAAGGGTAAGGGTAAGGGTAAGGGTAAGGGTAAGCTTAAGGGTAAAAGCAAGGGTAAGGGTAAGGGTAAGGGTAAGGGTAAGCTTAAGGGTAAAAGCAAGGGTAAGGGTAAGGGTAAGGGTAAGGGTAAGGGTAAGGGTAAGGGTAAGGGTAAGCTTAAGGGTAAGGGTAAGGGTAAGGGTAAGGGTAAGCTTAAGGGTAAAAGCAAGGGTAAGGGTAAGGGTAAGGGTAAGGGTAAGGGTAAGCTTAAGGGTAAGGGTAAGGGTAAGGGTAAGCTTAAGGGTAAAAGCAAGGGTAAGGTTAAGGGTGAGGGTAAGGGTAAGGGTAAGGGTAAGGGTAAGCTTAAGGGTAAGGGTAAAGGTAAGGGTAAGGGTAAGCTTAAGGGTAAAAGCAAGGGTAAGGGTAAGGGTAAGGGTAAGGGTAAGGGTAAGGGTAAGGGTAAGGGTAAGGGTAAGGGTAAGGGTAAGGGTAAGGGTAAGGGTAAGGGTAAGGGTAAGGGTAAGCTTAAGGGTAAGCTTAAGGGTAAAAGCAAGGGTAAGGGTAAGGGTAAGGGTAAGGGTAAGGGTAAGGGTAAGGGTAAGGGTAAGCTTAAGGGTAAAAGCAAGGGTAAGGGTAAGGGTAAGGGTAAGGGTAAGGGTAAGGGTAAGGGTAAGGGTAAGGGTAAGGGTAAGCTTAAGGGTAAGGGTAAGGGTAAGGGTAAGCTTAGGGGTAAAAGCAAGGGTAAGGGTAAGGGTAAGGGTAAGGGTAAGGGTAAAGGTAAGGGTAAGCCTAAGGGTAAAAGCAAGGGTAAGGGTAAGGGTAAGGGTAAGGGTAAGGGTAAGGGTAAGAGTAAGGGTAAGGGTAAGGGTAAGGGTAAGTGTAAGGGTAAGCTTAAGGGTAAAAGCAAGGGTAAGGGTAAGGGTAAGGGTAAGGGTAAGGGTAAGGGTAAGGGTAAGGGTAAGCTTAAGGGTAAAAGCAAGGGTAAGGGTAAGGGTAAGGGTAAGGGTAAGGGTAAGGGTAAGGGTAAGGGTAAGGGTAAGGGTAAGGGTAAGCTTAAGGGTAAAAGCAAGGGTAAGGGTAAGGGTAAGGGTAAGGGTAAGGGTTAGGGTAAGGGTAAAGGTAAGGGTAAGCCTAAGGGTAAAAGCAAGGGTAAGGGTTAGGGTAAGGGTAAGGGTAAGGGTAAGGGTAAGGGTAAGGTTAAGGGTAAGGGTAAGAGTAAGGGTAAGGGTAAGGGTAAGCTTAAGGGTAAAAGCAAGGGTAAGGGTAAGGGTAAGGGTAAGGGTAAGCCTAAGGGTAAAAGCAAGGGTAAGGGTAAGGTTAAGGGTAAGGGTAAGGGTAAGCTTAAGGGTAAAAGCAAGGGTAAGGGTAAGGGTAAGGGTAAGGGTAAGCTTAAGGGTAAAAGCAAGGGTAAGGGTAAGGGTGAGGGTAAGGGTAAGGGTAAGGGTAAGGGTAAGGGTAAAGGTAAGGGTAAGCCTAAGAGTAAAAGCAAGGGTAAGGGTAAGGGTAAGGGTAAGGGTAAGGGTAAGGGTAAGGGTAAGGGTAAGGGTAAGGGTAAGGGTAAGGGTAAGCTTAAGGGTAAAAGCAAGGGTAAGGATAAGGGTAAGGGTAAGGGTAAGGGTAAGGGTAAGGGTAAGGGTAAGGGTAAGGGTAAGGGTAAGGGTAAGCTTAAGGGTAAAAGCAAGTGTAAGGGTAAGGGTAAGGGTAAGGGTAAGGGTAAGGGTAAGGGTAAGGGTAAGGGTAAGGGTAAGGGTAAGGGTAAGGGTAAGGGTAAGGGTAAGGGTAAGGGTAAGCTTAAGGGTAAAAGCAAGGGTAAGGGTTAGGGTAAGGGTAAGGGTAAGGGTAAGGGTAAGTGTAAGCTTAAGGGTAAAAGCAAGGGTAAGGGTAAGGGTAAGGGTAAGGGTAAGGGTAAGGGTAAGGGTAAAGGTAAGGGTAAGCCTAAGGGTAAAAGCAAGGGTAAGGGTAAGGGTAAGGGTAAGGGTAAGGGTAAGGGTAAGGGTAAGGGTAAGGGTAAGGGTAAGGGTAAGGGTAAGGGTAAGCTTAAGGGTATAAGCAAGGGTAAGGGTAAGGGTAAGGGTGAGGGTAAGGGTAAGGGTAAGGGTAAGGGTAAGCTTAAGGGTAAAAGCAAGGGTAAGGGTAAGGGTAAGGGTAAGGGTAAGGGTAAGGGTAAGGGTAAGCTTAAGGGTAAAAGCAAGGGTAAGGGTAAGGGGGTAAGGGTAAGGGTAAGCCTAAGGGTAAAAGCAAGGGTAAGGGTAAGGGTAAGGGTAGGGGTAAGGGTAAGGGTAAGGGTAAGGGTAAGCTTAAGGGTAAAAGCAAGGGTAAGGGTAAGGGGGTAAGGGTAAGGGTAAGCCTAAGGGTAAAAGCAAGGGTAAGGGTAAGGGTAAGGGTAAGGGTAAGGGTGCCCTTACCCTTACCCTTACCCTCACCCTTACCCTTGCTTTTACCCTTGAGCTTACCCTTACCGTTACCCTTACCCTTACCCTTACCCTTACCCTTACCCTTACCCTTACCCTTACCCTTACCCTTGCTTTTACCCTTAGGCTTACCCTTACCTTTACCCTCACCCTTACCCTTACCCTTACCCTTACCCTTACCCTTACCCTTACCCTTGCTTTTACCCTTAAGTTTACCCTTACCCTTACCCTTACCCTTACCCTTACCCTTTCCCTTACCTTTACCCTTACCCTTTCCCTTGCTTTTACCCTTAAGCTTACCCTTACCCTTACCCTTACCCTTACCCTTACCCTTACCCTTACCCTTACCCTTACCCTTGCTTTTACCCTAAAGCTTACCCTTACCCTTACCCTTACCCTTACCCTTACCCTTACCCTTGCTTTTACCCTAAAGCTTACCCTTACCCTTACCCTTACCCTTACCCATACCCTTACCCTTACCCTTACCCTTACCCTTACCCTTGCTTTTACCCTTAAGCTTACCCTTACCCTTACCCTTACCCTTACCCTTACCCTTACCCTTACCCTTGCTTTTACCCTTAAGCTTACCCTTACCCTTACCCTTACCCTTACCCTTACCCTTACCCTCACCCTTACCCTTACCCTTACCCTTACCCTTACCCTTACCCTTACCCTTACCCTTACCCTTACCCTTACCCTTACCCTTACCCTTACCCTTGCTTTCACCCTTAGGCTTACCCTTACCTTTACCCTTACCCTTACCCTTACCCTTACCCTTACCCTTACCCTTACCCTTGCTTTTACCCTTAAGCTTACCCTTACCCTTACCATTACCCTTACCCTTACCCTTACCCTTGCTTTTACCCTTAAGCTTACCCTTACCCTTACCCTTACCCTTACCCTTACCCTTGCTTTTACCCTTAGGCTTACCCTTACCCTTACCCTTACCCTTACCCTTGCTTTTACCCTTAAGCTTACCCTTACCCTTACCCTTACCCTTACCCTTACCCTTACCCTTACCCTTACCCTTACCCTTACCCTTACCCTTACCCTTACCCTTACCCTTACCCTTACCCTTACCCTTACCCTTACCCTTACCCTTGCTTTTACCCTTAGGCTTACCCTTACCTTTACCCTTACCCTTACCCTTACCCTTACCCTTACCCTTACCCTTACCCTTGCTTTTACCCTTAAGCTTACCCTTACCCTTACCCTTACCCTTACCCTTACCCTTACCCTTACCCTTACCCTTACCCTTTCCCTTGCTTTTACCCTTAAGCTTACCCTTACCCTTACCCTTACCCTTACCCTTACCCTTACCCTTACCCTTACCCTTACCCTCACCCTTACCCTCACCCGTGCTTTTAACCTTAAGCTTACCCTTACCCTTACCCTTACCCTTTCCCTTACCCTTACCCTTGCTTTTACCCTTAAGCTTACCCTTACCCTTACCCTTACCCTTACCCTTACCCTTACCCTTACCCTTGCTTTTACCCTTAGGCTTACCCTTACCCTTACCCTTACCCTTACCCTTGCTTTTACCCTTACCCTTACCCTTACCCTTACCCTTACCCTTACCCTTACCCTTACCCTTACCCTTACCCTTACCCTTACCCTTACCCTTACCCTTACCCTTACCCTTACCCTTACCCTTGCTTTTACCCTTAGGCTTACCCTTACCTTTACCCTTACCCTTACCCTTACCCTTACCCTTACCCTTACCCTTACCCTTACCCTTACCCTTACCCTTGCTTTTACCCTTAAGCTTACCCTTACCCTTACCCTTACCCTTACCCTTACCCTTACCCTTACCCTTACCCTTACCCTTACCCTTACCCTTACCCTTACCCTTACCCTTACCCTTACCCTTACTTTTACCCTTAAGCTTACCCTTACCCTTACCCTTACCCTTACCCTTACCCTTACCCTTACCCTTGCTTTTACCCTTAAGCTTACCCTTACCCTTACCCTTAAGCTTACCCTTACCCTTACCCTTACCCTTACCCTTACCCTTACCCTTACCCTTACCCTTGCTTTTACCCTTAAGCTTACCCTTACCCTTACCCTTACCCTTACCCTTACCCTTGCTTTTACCCTTAAGCTTACCCTTACCCTTACCCTTACCCTTACCCTTAAGCTTACCCTTACCCTTACCCTTACCCTTACCCTTACCCTTACCCTTACCCTTACCCTTACCCTTACCCTTACCCTTACCCTTACCCTTACCCTTACCCTTGCTTTTACCCTTAAGCAAGGGTAAGGGTAAGGGTAAGGGTAAGGGTAAGGGTAAGGGTAAGGGTAAGGGTAAGGGTAAGCTTAAGGGTAAGGGTAAGGGTAAGGGTAAGGGTAAGCTTAAGGGTAAAAGCAAGGGTAAGGGTCAGGGTAAGGGTAAGGGTAAGGGTAAGCTTAAGGGTAAGGGTAAGGGTAAGGGTAAGGGTAAGGGTAAGCTTAAGGGTAAAAGCAAGGGTAAGGTTAAGGGTAAGGGTAAGGGTAAGGGTAAGGGTAAGGGTAAGCTTAAGGGTAAGGGTAAGGGTAAGGGTAAGGGTAAGCTTAAGGGTAAAAGCAAGGGTAAGGGTAAGGGTAAGGGTAAGGGTAAGGGTAAGGATAAGGGTAAGGGTAAGGGTAAGGGTAAGGGTAAGGGTAAGCTTAAGGGTAAGGCTAAGGGTAAGGGTAAGCTTAAGGGTAAAAGCAAGGGTAAGGGTAAGGGTAAGGGTAAGGGTAAGGGTAAGCTTAAGGGTAAAAGCAAGGGTAAGGGTAAGGGTAAGGGTAAGGGTAAGGGTAAGGGTAAGGGTAAGAGTAAGGGTAAGGGTAAGGGTAAGGGTAAGCTTAAGGGTAAAAGCAAGGGTAAGGGTAAGGGTAAGGGTAAGGGTAAGCCTAAGGGTAAAAGCAAGGGTAAGGGTAAGGGTAAGCTTAAGGGTAAAAGCAAGGGTAAGGGTAAGGGTAAGGGTAAGGGTAAGGGTAAGGGTAAGGGTAAGCTTAAGGGTAAAAGCAAGGGTGAGGGTAAGGGTAAGGGTAAGGGTAAGGGTAAGGGTAAGGGTAAGGGTAAGGGTAAGGGTAAGGGTAAGGGTAAGGGTAAGGGTAAGCTTAAGGGTAAAAGCAAGGGTAAGGGTAAGGGTAAGGGTAAGGGTAAGGGTAAGGGTAAGGGTAAGGGTAAGGGTAAGGGTAAGGGTAAGCTTAAGGGTAAAAGCAAGGGTAAGGGTAAGGGTAAGGGTAAGGGTAAGGGTAAAGGTAAGGGTAAGCCTAAGGGTAAAAGCAAGGGTAATGGTAAGGGTAAGGATGAGGGTAAGGGTAAGGGTAAGGGTAAGGGTAAGGGTAAGGGTAAGGGTAAGGGTAAGGGTAAGGGTAAGGGTAAGGGTAAGGGTAAGGGTAAGGGTAAGGGTAAGGGTAAGGGTAAGGGTAAGGGTAAGGGTAAGCTTAAGGGTAAAAGCAAGGGTAAGGGTAAGGGTAAGGGTAAGGGTAAGCCTAAGGGTAAAAGCAAGGGTAAGGGTAAGGGTAAGGGTAAGGGTAAGGGTAAGCTTAAGGGTAAAAGCAAGGGTAAGGGTAAGGGTAAGGGTAAGGGTAAGGGTAAGGGTAAGCTTAAGGGTAAAAGCAAGGGTAAGGGTAAGGGTAAGGGTAAGGGTAAGGGTAAGGGTAAAGGTAAGGGTAAGCCTAAGGGTAAAAGCAAGGGTAAGGGTAAGGGTAAGGGTAAGGGTAAGGGTAAGGGTAAGGGTAAGGGTAAGGGTAAGGGTAAGGGTAAGGGTAAGCTTAAGGGTAAAAGCAAGGGTAAGGGTAAGGGTAAGGGTAAGGGTAAGGGTAAGGGTAAGGGTAAGGGTAAGGGTAAGCTTAAGGGTAAGGGTAAGGGTAAGGGTAAGGGTAAGCTTAAGGGTAAAAGCAAGGGTAAGGGTAAGGGTAAGGGTAAGGGTAAGCTTAAGGGTAAAAGCAAGGGTAAGGGTAAGGGTAAGGGTAAGGGTAAGGGTAAGGGTAAGGGTAAGGGTAAGCTTAAGGGTAAGGGTAAGGGTAAGGGTAAGGGTAAGCTTAAGGGTAAAAGCAAGGGTAAGGGTAAGGGTAAGGGTAAGGGTAAGGGTAAGCTTAAGGGTAAGGGTAAGGGTAAGGGTAAGCTTAAGGGTAAAAGCAAGGGTAAGGTTAAGGGTGAGGGTAAGGGTAAGGGTAAGGGTAAGGGTAAGCTTAAGGGTAAGGGTAAGGGTAAGGGTAAGGGTAAGCTTAAGGGTAAAAGCAAGGGTAAGGGTAAGGGTAAGGGTAAGGGTAAGGGTAAGGGTAAGGGTAAGGGTAAGGGTAAGGGTAAGGGTAAGGGTAAGGGTAAGGGTAAGGGTAAGGGTAAGGGTAAGGGTAAGGGTAAGCTTAAGGGTAAGCTTAAGGGTAAAAGCAAGGGTAAGGGTAAGGGTAAGGGTAAGGGTAAGGGTAAGGGTAAGGGTAAGCTTAAGGGTAAAAGCAAGGGTAAGGGTAAGGGTAAGGGTAAGGGTAAGGGTAAGGGTAAGGGTAAGGGTAAGGGTAAGGGTAAGCTTAAGGGTAAGGGTAAGGGTAAGGGTAAGCTTAAGGGTAAAAGCAAGGGTAAGGGTAAGGGTAAGGGTAAGGGTAAGGGTAAAGGTAAGGGTAAGCCTAAGGGTAAAAGCAAGGGTAAGGGTAAGGGTAAGGGTAAGGGTAAGGGTAAGGGTAAGGGTAAGGGTAAGGGTAAGTGTAAGGGTAAGCTTAAGGGTAAAAGCAAGGGTAAGGGTAAGGGTAAGGGTAAGGGTAAGGGTAAGGGTAAGGGTAAGGGTAAGCTTAAGGGTAAAAGCAAGGGTAAGGGTAAGGGTAAGGGTAAGGGTAAGGGTAAGGGTAAGGGTAAGGGTAAGGGTAAGGGTAAGCTTAAGGGTAAAAGCAAGGGTAAGGGTAAGGGTAAGGGTAAGGGTAAGGGTTAGGGTAAGGGTAAAGGTAAGGGTAAGCCTAAGGGTAAAAGCAAGGGTAAGGGTTAGGGTAAGGGTAAGGGTAAGGGTAAGGGTAAGGGTAAGGGTAAGGTTAAGGGTAAGGGTAAGAGTAAGGGTAAGGGTAAGGGTAAGCTTAAGGGTAAAAGCAAGGGTAAGGGTAAGGGTAAGGGTAAGGGTAAGCCTAAGGGTAAAAGCAAGGGTAAGGGTAAGGTTAAGGGTAAGGGTAAGGGTAAGCTTAAGGGTAAAAGCAAGGGTAAGGGTAAGGGTAAGGGTAAGGGTAAGCTTAAGGGTAAAAGCAAGGGTAAGGGTAAGGGTGAGGGTAAGGGTAAGGGTAAGGGTAAGGGTAAAGGTAAGGGTAAGCCTAAGAGTAAAAGCAAGGGTAAGGGTAAGGGTAAGGGTAAGGGTAAGGGTAAGGGTAAGGGTAAGGGTATAAGCTTAAGGGTAAAAGCAAGGGTAAGGATAAGGGTAAGGGTAAGGGTAAGGGTAAGGGTAAGGGTAAGGGTAAGGGTAAGGGTAAGGGTAAGGGTAAGCTTAAGGGTAAAAGCAAGTGTAAGGGTAAGGGTAAGGGTAAGGGTAAGGGTAAGGGTAAGGGTAAGGGTAAGGGTAAGGGTAAGGGTAAGGGTAAGGGTAAGCTTAAGGGTAAAAGCAAGGGTAAGGGTTAGGGTAAGGGTAAGGGTAAGGGTAAGGGTAAGCTTAAGGGTAAAAGCAAGGGTAAGGGTAAGGGTAAGGGTAAGGGTAAGGGTAAGCTTAAGGGTAAAAGCAAGGGTAAGGGTAAGGGGGTAAGGGTAAGGGTAAGCCTAAGGGTAAAAGCAAGGGTAAGGGTAAGGGTAAGGGTAAGGGTAAGGGTGCCCTTACCCTTACCCTTACCCTCACCCTTACCCTCGCTTTTACCCTTGAGCTTACCCTTACCGTTACCCTTACCCTTACCCTTACCCTTACCCTTACCCTTACTCTTACCCTTACCCTTGCTTTTACCCTTAGGCTTACCCTTACCTTTACCCTCACCCTTACCCTTACCCTTACCCTTACCCTTACCCTTACCCTTGCTTTTACCCTTAAGCTTACCCTTACCCTTACCCTTACCCTTACCCTTACCCTTTCCCTTACCTTTACCCTTACCCTTTCCCTTGCTTTTACCCTTAAGCTTACCCTTACCCTTACCCTTACCCTTACCCTTACCCTTACCCTTACCCTTACCCTTGCTTTTACCCTAAAGCTTACCCTTACCCTTACCCTTACCCTTACCCTTACCCTTACCCTTGCTTTTACCCTAAAGCTTACCCTTACCCTTACCCTTACCCTTACCCTTACCCTTACCCATACCCTTACCCTTACCCTTACCCTTACCCTTACCCTTGCTTTTACCCTTAAGCTTACCCTTACCCTTACCCTTACCCTTACCCTTACCCTTACCCTTACCCTTGCTTTTACCCTTAAGCTTACCCTTACCCTTACCCTTACCCTTACCCTTACCCTTACCCTTACCCTTACCCTTACCCCCCTTACCCTTACCCTTACCCTTACCCTTACCCTTACCCTTACCCTTACCCTTACCCTTGCTTTTACCCTTAGGCTTACCCTTACCTTTACCCTTACCCTTACCCTTACCCTTACCCTTACCCTTACCCTTACCCTTGCTTTTACCCTTAAGCTTACCCTTACCCTTACCATTACCCTTACCCTTACCCTTACCCTTGCTTTTACCCTTAAGCTTACCCTTACCCTTACCCTTACCCTTACCCTTACCCTTGCTTTTACCCTTAGGCTTACCCTTACCCTTACCCTTACCCTTACCCTTGCTTTTACCCTTAAGCTTACCCTTACCCTTACCCTTACCCTTACCCTTACCCTTACCCTTACCCTTACCCTTACCCTTACCCTTACCCTTACCCTTACCCTTACCCTTACCCTTACCCTTACCCTTACCCTTACCCTTGCTTTTACCCTTAGGCTTACCCTTACCTTTACCCTTACCCTTACCCTTACCCTTACCCTTACCCTTACCCTTACCCTTGCTTTTACCCTTAAGCTTACCCTTACCCTTACCCTTACCCTTACCCTTACCCTTACCCTTACCCTTACCCTTACCCTTACCCTTGCTTTTACCCTTAAGCTTACCCTTACCCTTACCCTTACCCTTACCCTTACCCTTACCCTTACCCTTACCCTTACCCTTACCCTTACCCTCACCCGTGCTTTTAACCTTAAGCTTACCCTTACCCTTACCCTTACCCTTACCCTTACCCTTACCCTTGCTTTTACCCTTAAGCTTACCCTTACCCTTACCCTTACCCTTACCCTTACCCTTACCCTTACCCTTGCTTTTACCCTTAGGCTTACCCTTACCCTTACCCTTACCCTTACCCTTGCTTTTACCCTTAAGCTTACTCTTACCCTTACCCTTACCCTTACCCTTACCCTTACCCTTACCCTTACCCTTACCCTTACCCTTACCCTTACCCTTACCCTTACCCTTACCCTTACCCTTACCCTTGCTTTTACCCTTAGGCTTACCCTTACCTTTACCCTTACCCTTACCCTTACCCTTACCCTTACCCTTACCCTTACCCTTACCCTTACCCTTGCTTTTACCCTTAAGCTTACCCTTACCCTTACCCTTACCCTTACCCTTACCCTTACCCTTACCCTTACCCTTACCCTTACCCTTACTTTTACCCTTAAGCTTACCCTTACCCTTACCCTTACCCTTACCCTTACCCTTACCCTTACCCTTGCTTTTACCCTTAAGCTTACCCTTACCCTTACCCTTAAGCTTACCCTTACCCTTACCCTTACCCTTACCCTTACCCTTACCCTTACCCTTACCCTTGCTTTTACCCTTAAGCTTACCCTTACCCTTACCCTTACCCTTACCCTTACCCTTGCTTTTACCCTTAAGCTTACCCTTACCCTTACCCTTACCCTTACCCTTAAGCTTACCCTTACCCTTACCCTTACCCTTACCCTTACCCTTACCCTTACCCTTACCCTTACCCTTACCCTTACCCTTACCCTTACCCTTACCCTTGCTTTTACCCTTAAGCTTACCCTTACCCTTACCCTTACCCTTACCCTTAAGCTTACCCTTACCCTTACCCTTACCCTTACCCTTAACCTTGCTTTTACCCTTAAGCTTACCCTTACCCTTACCCTTACCCTTACCCTTAAGCTTACCCTTACCCTTACCCTTACCCTTACCCTTACCCTTACCCTTACCCTTACCCTTACCCTTACCCTTGCTTTTACCCTTAAGCTTACCCTTACCCTTACCCTTACCCTTACCCTTACCCTTACCCTTACCCTTACCCTTACCCTTACCCTTGCTTTTACCCTTAGGCTTACCCTTACCTTCACCCTTACCCTTACCCTTACCCTTACCCTTACCCTTACCCTTACCCTTACCCTTACCCTTGCTTTTACCCTTAAGCTTACCCTTACCCTTACCCTTTCTCTTACCCTTACCCTTACCCTTGCTTTTACCTTTAAGCTTACCCTTACCCTTACCCTTACCCTTACCCTTGCTTTTACCCTTAGGCTTACCCTTACCCTTACCCTTACCCTTACCCTTGCTTATACCCTTAAGCTTACCCTTACCCTTACCCTTACCCTTACCCTTACCCTTACCCTTACCCTTACCCTTACCCTTACCCTTACCTTTACCCTTACCCTTACCCTTACCCTTACCCTTACCCTTACCCTTACCCTTACCCTTACCCTTACCTTTGCTTTTACCCTTAAGCTTACCCTTACCCTTACCCTTACCCTTACCCTTACCCTTACCCTTACCCTCACCCTTGCTTTTACCCTTAAGCTTACCCTTACCCTTACCCTTACCCTTACCCTTACCCTTACCCTTACCCTTACCCTTGCTTTTACCCTTAAGCTTACCCTTACCCTTACCCTTACCCTTACCCTTGCTTTTACCCTTAGGCTTACCCTTACCCTTACCCTTACCCTTAACCTTGCTTTTACCCTTAAGCTTACCCTTACCCTTATTCTTACCCTTACCCTTACTCTTACCCTTACCCTTACCCTTATCCTTACCCTTACCCTTGCTTTTACCCTTAGGCTTACCCTTACCTTTACCCTTACCCTTACCCTTACCCTTACCCTTACCCTTACCCTTACCCTTACCCTTACCCTTACCCTTGCTTTTACCCTTAAGCTTACCCTTACCCTTACCCTTACCCTTACCCTTACCCTTACCCTTACCCTTACCCTTACCCTTACCCTTGCTTTTACCCTTAAGCTTACCCTTACCCTTACCCTTACCCTTACCCTTACCCTTACCCTTACCCTTACCCTTACCCTTACCCTTGCTTTTACCCTTAAGCTTACCCTTACACTTACCCTTACCCTTACCCTTAAGCTTACCCTTACCCTTACCCTTACCCTTACCCTTACCCTTACCCTTACCCTTACCCTTGCTTTTACCCTTAAGCTTACCCTTACCCTTACCCTTACCCTTACCCTTACCCTTACCCTTACCCTTACCCTTACCCTTGCTTTTACCCTTAAGCTTACCCTTACCCTTACCCTTACCCTTACCCTTACCCTTACCCTTGCTTTTACCCTTAGGCTTACCCTTACCTTTACCCTTACCCTTACCCTTACCCTTACCCTTACCCTTACCCTTACCCTTACCCTTACCCTTACCTTTACCCTTGCTTTTACCCTTAAGCTTACCCTTACCCTTACCCTTACCCTTACCCTTACCCTTACCCTTACCCTTACCCTTACCCTTACCCTTACCCTCACCCTTGCTTTTACCCTTAAGCTTACCCTTACCCTTACCCTTACCCTTACCCTTACCCTTACCCTTACCCTTACCCTTACCCTTACCCTTACCCTTACCCTTACCCTTACCCTTACCCTTACCCTTACCCTTACCCTTACCCTTGCTTTTACCCTTAAGCTTACCCTTACCCTTACCCTTACCCTTACCCTTACCCTTACCCTTACCCTTACCCTTACCCTTACCCTTACCCTTACCTTTACCCTTACCCTTGCTTTTACCCTTAGGCTTACCCTTACCTTTACCCTTACCCTTACCCTTACCCTTACCCTTACCCTTGCTTTTACCCTTAAGCTTACCCTTACCCTTACCCTTACCCTTACCCTTACCCTTACCCTTGCTTTTACCCTTAAGCTTACCCTTACCCTTACCCTTACCCTTACCCTTACCCTTGCTTTTACCCTTAGGCTTACCCTTACCCTTACCCTTACCCTTACCCTTAAGCTTACCCTTACCCTTACCCTTACCCTTACCCTTACCCTTACCCTTACCCTTACCCTTACCCTTGCTTTTACCCTTAAGCTTACCCTTACCCTTACCCTTACACTTACCCTTACCCTTACCCTTACCCTTACCCTTACCCTTACCCTAACCCTTACCCTTACCCTTGCTTTTACCCTTAGGCTTACCCTTACCTTTACCCTTACCCTTACCCTTACCCTTAAGCTTACCCTTACCCTAACCCTTACCCTTACCCTTACCCTTACCCTTACCCTTACCCTTACCCTTACCCTTACCCTTACCCTTACCCTTACCCTTACCCTTACCCTTGCTTTTACCCTTAAGCTTACCCTTACCCTTACCCTTACACTTACCCTTACCCTTACCCTTACCCTTACCCTTACCCTTACCCTTACCCTAACCCTTACCCTTACCCTTGCTTTTACCCTTAGGCTTACCCTTACCTTTACCCTTACCCTTACCCTTACCCTTACCCTTACCCTTACCCTTACCCTTACCCTTACCCTTACCCTTACCCTTACCCTTACCCTTACCCTTACCCTTGCTTTTACCCTTAAGCTTACCCTTACCCTTACCCTTACCCTTACCCTCACCCTTACCCTTACCCTTACCCTTGCTTTTACCCTTAAGCTTACCCTTACCCTTACCCTTACCCTTACCCTTACCCTTACCCTTACCCTTACCCTTACCCTTACCCTTGCTTTTACCCTTAAGCTTACCCTTACCCTTACCCTTACCCTTACCCTTACCCTTACCCTTACCCTTACCCTTACCCTTACCCTTACCCTTACCCTTACCCTTGCTTTTACCCTTAGGCTTACCCTTACCTTTACCCTTTCCCTTACCCTTACCCTTACCCTTACCCTTGCTTTAACCCTTAAGCTTACCCTTACCCTCACCCTTACCCTTACCCTTACCCTTGCTTTTACCCTTAAGCTCACTCTTACCCTTACCCTTACCCTTACCCTTACCCTTGTTTTACCCTTAGGCTTACCCTTACCCTTACCCTTACCCTTACCCTTGCTTTTACCCTTAAGCTTACCCTTACCCTTACCCTTACCCTTACCCTTACCCTTACCCTTACCCTTACCCTTACCCTTACCTTTACCCTTACCCTTGCTTTTACCCTTAGGCTTACCCTAACCTTTACCCTTACCCTTACCCTTACCCTTACCCTTACCCTTACCCTTACCCTTACCCTTACCCTTACCCTTACCCTTACCCTTACCCTTGCTTTTACCCTTAAGCTTACCCTTACCCTTACCCTTACCCTTACCCTTACCCTTGCTTTTACCCTTAAGCTTACCCTTACCCTTACCCTTACCCTCACCCTTACCCTTACCCTTACCCTTGCTTATACCCTTAAGCTTACCCTTACCCTTACCCTTACCCTTACCCTTACCCTTACCCTTACCCTTACCCTTACCCTTACCCTTACCCTTGCCTTTACCCTTAGGCTTACCCTTACCTTTACCCTTACCCTTACCCTTACCCTTACCCTTGCTTTTACCCTCAAGCTTACCCTTACCCTTACCCTTACCCTTACCCTAACCCTTACCCTTGCTTTTACCCTTAAGCTTACCCTTACCCTTACCCTTACCCTTACCCTTACCCTTACCCTTACCCTTACCCTTACCCTTACCCTTACCCTTACCCTTACCCTTACCCTTACCCTTACCCTTACCCTTACCCTTACCCTTGCTTTTACCCTTAAGCTTACCCTTACCCTTACCCTTACCCTTACCCTTACCCTTACCCTTACCCTTACCCTTACCCTTACCCTTACCCTTACCCTTACCCTTACCCTTACCCTTACCCTTATCCTTACCCTTGCTTTTACCCTTAAGCTTACCCTTACCCTTACCCTTACCCTTACCCTTACCCTTACCCTTACCCTTACCCTTACCCTTGCTTTTACCCTAAGGCTTACCCTTACCTTTACCCTTACCCTTACCCTTACCCTTGCTTTTACCCTTAAGCTTACACTTACCCTTACCCTTACCGTTACCCTTACCCTTACCCTTGCTTTTACCCTTAAGCTTACCCTTACCCTTACCCTTACCCTTACCCTTACCCTTACCCTTACCCTTACCCTTACCCTTGCTTTTACCCTTACCCTTACCCTTGCTTTTACCCTTAGGCTTACCCTTACCCTTACCCTTACCCTTACCCTCACCCTTACCCTTACCCTTACCCTTACCCTTGCTTTTACCCTTAAGCTTACCCTTACCCTTACCCTTACCCTTACCCTTACCCTTACCCTTACCCTTACCCTTACCCTTACCCTTACCCTTGCTTTTACCCTTAAGCTTACCCTTACCCTTACCCTTACCCTTACCCTTACCCTAACCCTTACCCTTACCCTTACCCTTACCCTTACCCTTACCCTTACCCTTACCCTTACCCTTACCCTTACCCTTGCTTTTACCCTTAAGCTTACCCTTACCCTTACCCTTACCCTTACCCTTACCCTTACCCTTACCCTTACCCTTACCCTTACCCTTACCCTTACCCTTACCCTTACCCTTACCCTTACCCTCACCCTTACCCTTGCTTTTACCCTTAAGCTTACCCTTACCCTTACCCTTACCCTTACCCTTACCCTTACCCTTACCCTTACCCTTACCCTTACCCTTACCCATACCCTTGCTTTTACCCTTAGGCTTACCCTTACCTTTACCCTTACCCTTACCCTTACCCTTACCCTTACCCTTACCCTTACCCTTACCCTTACCCTTACCCTTAAGCTTACCCTTACCCTTACCCTTACCCTTACCCTTACCCTTACCCTTGCTTTTACCCTTAAGCTTACCCTTACCCTTACCCTTACCCTTACCCTTACCCTTGCTTATACCCTTAGGCTTACCCTCACCCTTACCCTTACCCTTACCCTTACCCTTACCCTTACCCTTACCCTTACCCTTACCCTTACCCTTACCCTTACCCTTACCCTTACCCTTACCCTTACCCTCACCCTTGCTTTTACCCTTAGGCTTACCCTTACCTTTACCCTTACCCTTACCCTTACCCTTACCCTTACCCTTACCCTTACCCTTGCTTTTACCCTTAAGCTTACCCTTACCCTTACCCTTACCCTTACCCTTGCTTTTACCCTTAAGCTTACCCTTACCCTTACCCTTACCCTTACCCTTACCCTTACCCTTACCCTTACCCTTGCTTTTACCCTTAAGCTTACCCTTACCCTTACCCTTACCCTTACCCTTACCCTTACCCTTGCTTTTACCCTTAAGCTTACCCTTACCCTTACCCTTACCCTTACCCTTACCCTTACCCTTACCCTTACCCTTACCCTTACCCTTACCCTTACCCTTACCCTTACCCTTACCCTTGCTTTTACCCTTAGGCTTACCCTTACCTTTACCCTTACCCTTACCCTTACCCTTACCCTTACCCTTGCTTTTACCCTTAAGCTTACCCTTACCCTTACCCTTACCCTTACCCTTACCCTTACCCTTACCCTTGATTTTACCCTTAGGCTAACCCTTACCTTTACCCTTACCCTTACCCTTACCCTTACCCTTACCCTTACCCTTACCCTTACCCTTACCCTTACCCTTACCCTTACCCTTGCTTTTACCCTTAAGCTTACCCTTACCCTTACCCTTACCCTTACCCTTACCCTTACCCTTACCCTTGCTTTTACCCTTAAGCTTACCCTTACCCTTACCCTTACCCTTACCCTTACCCTCACCCTTACCCTTACCCTTACCCTTGCTTATACCCTTAAGCTTACCCTTACCCTTACCCTTACCCTTACCCTTACCCTTACCCTTACCCTTACCCTTACCCTTACCCTTACCCTTACCCTTACCCTTACCCTTACCCTTGCTTTTACCCTTAGGCTTACCCTTACCTTTACCCTTACCCTTACCCTTACCCTTACCCTTACCCTCACCCTTACCCTTACCCTTACCCTTGCTTTTACCCTTAAGCTTACCCTTACCCTTACCCTTACCCTTACCTTTACCCTAACCCTTACCCTTGCTTTTACCCTTTAGCTTACCATTACCCTTACCCTTACCCTTACCCTTACCGTTACCCTTACCCTTACCCTTACCCTTACCCTTGCTTTTACCCTTAAGCTTACCCTTACCCTTACCCTTACCCTTACCCTTACCCTTACCCTTACCCTTACCCTTACCCTTACCCTTACCCTTGCTTTTACCCTTAAGCTTACCCTTAAACTTACCCTTACCCTTACCCTTACCCTTGCTTTTACCCTTAGGCTTACCCTTACCTTTACACTTACCCTTACCCTTACCCTTACCCTTACCCTTACCCTTACCCTTACCCTTACCCTTACCCTTACCCTTACCCTTACCCTTACCCTTGCTTTTACCCTTAAGCTTACCCTTACCCTTACCCTTACCCTTACCCTTACCCTTACCCTTACCCTTGCTTTTACCCTTAAGCTTACCCTTACCCTTACCCTTACCCTTACCCTTACCCTTGCTTTTACCCTTAGGCTTACCCTTACCCTTACCCTTACCCTTACCCTTGCTTTTACCCTTAAGCTTACCCTTACCCTTACCCTTACTCTTACCCTTACCCTTACCCTTACCCTTGCCCTTACCCTTACCCTTACCCTTACCCTTACCCTTACCCTTGCTTTTACCCTTAGGCTTACCCTTACCTTTACCCTTACCCTAACCCTTACCCTTACCCTTACCCTTACCCTTACCCTTGCTTTTACCCTTAAGCTTACCCTTACCCTTACCCTTACCCTTACCCTTACCCTTACCCTAACCCCTACCCTTGCTTTTACCCTTAAGCTTACCCTTACCCTTACCCTTACCCTTACCCTTACCCTTACCCTTACCCTTACCTTTACCCTTACCCTTACCCTTACCCTTACCCTTACCCTTACCCTTACCCTTACCCTTACCCTTACCCTTACCCTTACCCTTACCCTTACACTTACCCTTGCTTTTACCCTTAAGCTTACCCTTACCCTTACCCTTACCCTTACCCTTACCCTTACCCCTACCCTTGCTTTTACCCTTAAGCTTACCCTTACCCTTACCCTTACCCTTACCCTTACCCTTACCCTTACCCTTACCCTTACCCTTACCCTTACCCTTGCTTTTACCCTTAAGCTTACCCTTACCCTTACCCTTACCCTTACCCTTACCCTTACCCTAACCCCTACCCTTGCTTTTACCCTTAAGCTTACCCTTACCCTTACCCTTACCCTTACCCTTACCCTTACCCTTACCTTTATCCTTACCCTTACCCTTACCCTTACCCTAACCCTTACCCTTACCCTTACCCTTACCCTTACCCTTACCCTTACCCTTGCTTTTACCCTTAAGCTTACCCTTACCCTTACCCTTACCCTTACCCTTACCCTTACCCTTACCCTTACCCTTACCCTTACCCTTACCCTTACCCTTGCTTTTACCCTTAAGCTTACCCTTACACTTACCCTTACCCTTACCCTTACCCTTACCCTTACCCTCGCTTTTACCCTTAGGCTTACCCTTACCTTTACCCTTACCCTTACCCTTACCCTTACCCTTACCCTTACCCTTACCCTTACCCTTACCCTTGCTTTTACCCTTAAGCTTACCCTTACCCTTACCCTTACCCTTACCCTTACCCTTACCCTTGCTTTTACCCTTAAGCTTACCCTTACCCTTACCCTTACCCTTACCCTTACCCTTGCTTTTACCCTTAGGCTTACCCTTACCCTTACCCTTTCCCTTACCCTTGCTTTTACCCTTAAGCTTACCCTTACCCTTACCCTTACTCTTACCCT
This sequence comes from Myrrha octodecimguttata, assembly GCA_958510865.1. Taxonomy (NCBI): domain Eukaryota; kingdom Metazoa; phylum Arthropoda; class Insecta; order Coleoptera; family Coccinellidae; genus Myrrha; species Myrrha octodecimguttata. The sequence goes on along the minus strand of CAUEHS010000017.1, from coordinate 15,856 downwards.
TACTCTTACCCTTACTCTTACCCTTACCCTTACCCTTACCCTTACCCTTACCCTTACCCTTACCCTTACCCTTACCCTTACCCTTACCCTTACCCTTACCCTTACCCTTACCCTTGCTTTTACCCTTAGGCTTACCCTTACCTTTACCCTTACCCTAACCCTTACCCTTACCCTTACCCTTACCCTTACCCTTGCTTTTACCCTTAAGCTTACCCTTACCCTTACCCTTACCCTTACCCTTACCCTTACCCTTGCTTTTACCCTTAAGCTTACCCTTACCCTTACCCTTACCCTTACCCTTACCCTTACCCTTACCCTTACCCTTACCCTTACCCTTACCCTTACCCTTACCCTTACCCATGCTTTTACCCTTAAGCTTACCCTTACCCTTACCCTTACCCTTACCCTTACCCTTACCCTTGCTTTTACCCTTAAGCTTACCCTTACCCTTACCCTTACCCTTAAGCTTTCCCTTACCCTTACCCTTACCATTACCCTTACCCTTACCCTTACCCTTACCCTTACCCTTACCCTTACCCTTACCCTTACCCTTACCCTTACCCTTACCCTTACCCTTGCTTTTACCCTTAAGCTTACCCTTACCCTTACCCTTACCCTTACCCTTAAGCTTACCCTTACCCTTACCCTTACCCTTACCCTCACCCTTACCCTTACCCTTGCTTTTACCCTTAAGCTTACCCTTACCCTTACCCTTACCCTTACCCTTAAGCTTACCCTTACCCTTACCCTTACCCTTACCCTTACCCTTACCCTTGCTTTTACCCTTAAGCTTACCCTTACCCTTACCCTTACCCTTACCCTTAAGCTTACCCTTACCCTTACCCTTACCCTTACCCTTACCCTTACCCTTACCCTTACCCTTACCCTTACCCTTACCCTTACCCTTGCTTTTACCCTTAAGCTTACCCTTACCCTTACCCTTACCCTTACCCTTGCTTTTACCATTAAGCTTACCCTTACCCTTACCCTTACCCTTACCTTAAGCTTACCCTTACCCTTACCCTTACCCTTACCCTTACCCTTACCCTTACCCTTACCCTTACCCTTACCCTTACCCTTACCCTTGCTTTTACCCTTAAGCTTACCCTTTCCCTTACCCTTAACCTTACCCTTACCCTTACCCTTACCCTTACCCTTACCCTTGCTTTTACCCTTAGGCTTACCCTTACCTTTACCCTTACCCTTACCCTTACCCTTACCCTTACCCTTACCCTTACCCTTACCCTTACCTTTACCCTTACCCTTGCTTTTACCCTTAAGCTTACCCTTACCCTTACCCTTACCCTTACCCTTACCCTTACCCTTACCCTTACCCTTACCCTTACCCTTACTCTTGCTTTTACCCTTAAGCTTACCCTTACCCTTACCCTTACCCTTACCCTTACCCTTGCTTTTACCCTTAGGCTTACCCTTACCCTTTCCCTTACCCTTACCCTTGCTTTTACCCTTAAGCTTACCCTTACCCTTACCCTTACCCTTACCCTTACCCTTACCCTTACCCTTACCCTTACCCTTACCCTTACCCTTACCCTTACACTTACCCTTATCCTTACCCTTACCCTAACCCTTACCCTTACCCTTACCCTTACCCTTACCCTTGCTTTTACCCTTAGGCTTACCCTTACCTTTACCCTTACCCTTACCCTTACCCTTACCCTTACCCTTGCTTTTACCCTTAAGCTTACCCTTACCCTTACCCTTACCCTTACCCTTACCCTTACCCTTACCCTTACCCTTACCCTTGCTTTTACCCTTGAGCTTACCCTTACCCTTACCCTTACCCTTACCCTTACCCTTACCCTTACCCTCACCCTTGCTTTTACCCTTAAGCTTACCCTTACCCTTACCCTTACCCTTACCCTTACCCTTACCCTTGCTTTTACCCTTAAGCTTACCCTTACCCTTACCCTTACCCTTACCCTTACCCTTGCTTTTACCCTTAGGCTTACCCTTACCCTTACCCTTACCCTTACCCTTGCTTTTACCCTTAAGCTTACCCTTACCCTTACCCTTACCCTTACTCTTACCCTTACCCTTACCCTTACCCTTACCCTTGCTTTTACCCTTAGGCTTACCCTTACCTTTACCCTTACCCTTATCCTTACCCTTACCCTTACCCTTACCCTTACCCTTACCCTTACCCTTACCCTTGCTTTTACCCTTAAGCTAACCCTTACCCTTACCCTTACCCTTACCCTTACCCTTAACCTTACCCTTACCCTTGCTTTTACCCTTAAGCTCACCCTTACCCTTACCCTTACCCTTACCCTTACACTTACCCTTACCCTGACCCTTACCCTTGCTTGTACCCTTAAGCTTACCCTTACCCTTACCCTTACCCTTACCCTTAAGCTTACCCTTACCCTTACCCTTACCCTTACCCTTACCCTTACCCTTACCCTTGCTTTTACCCTTACCCTTACCCTTACCCTTACCCTTACCCTTGCTTTTACCCTTAAGCTTACCCTTACCCTTACCCTTACCCTTAAGCTTACCCTTACCCTTACCCTTACCCTTACCCTTACCCTTACCCTTACCCTTGCTTTTACCCTTAAGCTTACCCTTACCCTTACCCTTACCCTTACCCTAACCCTTACCCTTAACCTTACCCTTACCCTTACCCTTACCCTTGCTTTTACCCTTAGGCTTACCCTTACCTTTACCCTTACCATTACCCTTACCCTTACCCTTACCCTTACCCTTACCCTTACCCTTGCTTTTACCCTTAAGCTTACCCTTACCCTTACCCTTACCCTTACCCTTACCCTTACCCTTACCCTTACCCTTACCCTTACCCTTACCCTTACCCTTGCTTTTACCCTTAAGCTTACCCTTACCCTTACCCTTACCCTTACCCTTACCCTTACCCTTACCCTTACCCTTACCCTTACCCTTACCCTTACCCTTACCCTTGCTTTTACCCTTAAGCTTACCCTTACCCTTACCCTTACTCTTACCCTCACCCTTACCCTTACCCTTACCCTTGCTTTTACCCTTAAGCTTACCTTTACCCTTACCTTTACCCTTACCCTTACCCTTACCCTTACCCTTACCCTTACCCTTACCCTTACCCTTACCCTTACCCTTACCCTTACCCTTTCCCTTACCCTTACCCTTGCTTTTACCCTTAGGCTTACCCTTACCTTTAGCCTTACCCTTACCCTAACCCTTACCCTTACCCTTACCCTCACCCTTGCTTTTACCCTTAAGCTTACCCTTACCCTTACCCTTACCCTTACCCTTACCCTTACCCTTACCCTTACCCTTACCCTTACCCTTACCCTTACCCTTACCCTTACCCTTACCCTTACCCTTGCTTTTACCCTTAAGCTTACCCTTACCCTTACCCTTACCCTTACACTTACCCTTGCTTTTACCCTTAGGCTTACCCTTACCCTTACCCTTACCCTTACCCTTAAGCTTACCCTTACCCTTACCCTTACCCTTACCCTTACCCTTACCCTTACCCTTACCCTTACCCTTACTTTTACCCTTAAGCTTACCCTTACCCTTACCCTTACCCTTACCCTTACCCTTACCCTTACCCTTACCCTTACCCTTACCCTTACCCTTGCTTTGACCCTTAGGCTTACCCTTACCTTTACCCTTACCCTTACCCTTACCCTAACCCTTACCCTTACCCTTACCCTTACCCTTGCTTTTACCCTTAAGCTTACCCTTACCCTTACCCTTACCCTTACCCTTACCCTTGCTTTTACCCTTAAGCTTACCCTTACCCTTACCCTTACCCTTACCCTTACCCTTACCCTTGCTTTTACCCTTAGGCTTACCCTTACCCTTACCCTTACCCTTGCTTTTACCCTTAAGCTTACCCTCACCCTTACCCTTACCCTTACCCTTACCCTTACCCTCACCCTTACCCTTACCCTTACCCTAACCCTTACCCTTGCTTTTACCCTTAGGCTTAACCTTACCTTTACCCTTACCCTTACCCTTACCCTTACCCTTACCCTTACCCTTACCCTTACCCTTACCCTTACCCTTACCCTTACCCTTACCCTTACCCTTACCCTTACCCTTACCCTTACCCTTACCCTTACCCTTACCCTTACCCTTACCCTTACCCTTACCCTTACCCTTACCCTTACCCTTACCCTTGCTTTTACCCTTAAGCTTACCCTTACCCTTACCCTTACCCTTACTCTTACACTTACCCTTACCCTTGCTTTTACCCTTAAGCTTACCCTTACCCTTACTTTTACCCTTACCCTTACCCTCACCCTTACCCTTACCCTTACCCTTGCTTATACCCTTAAGCTTACCCTTACCCTTACCCTTACCCTTACCCTTACCCTTACCCTTACCCTTACCCTTACCCTTACCCTTACCCTTACCCTTACCCTTACCCTTACCCTTACCCTTACCCTTGCTTTTACCCTTAGGCTTACCCTTACCTTTACCCTTACCCTTACCCTTACCCTTACCCTTACCCTTACCCTTGCTTTTACCCTTAAGCTTACCCTTACCCTTACCCTTACCCTTACCTTTACCCTTACCCTAACCCTTACCCTTGCTTTTACCCTTAAGCTTACCCTTACCCTTACCCTTACCATTACCCTTACCCTTACCCTTACCCTTACCCTTACCCTTACCCTTACCCTTACCCTTACCCTTACCCTTACCCTTACCCTTACCCTTACCCTTACCCTTACCCTTACCCTTGCTCTTACCCTTAAGCTTACCCTTACCCTTACCCTTACCCTTACCCTTACCCTTACCCTTACCCTTACCCTTACCCTTATCCTTACCCTTGCTTTTACCCTTAAGCTTACCCTTACCCTTACCCTTACCCTTACCCTTACCCTTACCCTTACCCTTACCCTTGCTTTTACTCTTAGGCTTACCCTTACCTTTACCCTTACCCTTACCCTTACCCTTACCCTCACCCTTACCCTTACCCTTGCTTTTACCCTTAAGCTTACCCTTACCCTTACCCTTACCCTTACCCTTGCTTTTACCCTTAGGCTTACCCTTACCCTTACCCTTACCCTTACCCTTGCTTTAACCCTTAAGCTTACCCTTACCCTTACCCTTACTCTTACCCTTACTCTTACCCTTACCCTTACCCTTACCCTTACCCTTACCCTTACCCTTACCCTTACCCTTACCCTTGCTTTTACCCTTAGGCTTACCCTCACCTTTACCCTTACCCTAACCCTTACCCTTACCCTTACCCTTACCCTTACCCTTACCCTTGCTTTTACCCTTAAGCTTACCCTTACCCTTACCCTTACCCTTACCCTTACCCTTACCCTTACCCTTACCCTTACCCTTACCCTTACCCTTGCTTTTACCCTTAAGCTTACCCTTACCCTTACCCTTACCCTTACCCTTACCCTTACCCTTACCCTTGCTTTTACCCTTAAGCTTACCCTTACCCTTAACCTTACCCTTACCCTTACCCTTACCCTTACCCTTACCCTTACCCTTACCCTTACCCTTACCCTTACCCTTACCCTTACCCTTGCTTTTACCCTTAGGCTTACCCTTACCTTTACCCTTACCCTTACCCTTACCCTTACCCTTACCCTTGCTTTTACCCTTAAGCTTACCCTTACCCTTACCCTTACCCTTAAGCTTACCCTTACCCTTACCCTTACACTTACCCTTACCCTTACCCTTACCCTTACCCTTACCCTTACCCTTACCCTTACCCTTGCTTTTACCCTTAAGCTTACCCTTACCCTTACCCTTACCCTTACCCTTACCCTTGCTTTTACCCTTAAGCTTACCCTTACCCTTACCCTTAAGCTTACCCTTACCCTTACCCTTACCCTTACCCTTACCCTTACCCTTACCCTTACCCTTACCCTTACCCTTACCCTTGCCCTTACCCTTACCCTTGCTTTTACCCTTAAGCTTACCCTTACCCTTACCCTTACCCTTAAGCTTAAGCTTACCCTTACCCTTACCCTTACCCTTACCCTTACCCTTAACCTTACCCTTGCTTTTACCCTTAAGCTTACCCTTACCCTTACCCTTACCCTTACCCTTAAGCTTACCCTTACCCTTACCCTTACCCTTACCCTTACCCTTGCTTTTACCCTTAAGCTTACCCTTACCCTTACCCTTACCCTTACCCTTAAGCTTACCCTTACCCTTACCCTTACCCTTACCCTTACCCTTACCCTTACCCTTACCCTTACCCTTGCTTTTACCCTTAAGCTTACTCTTACCCTTACCCTTACCCTTACCCTTGCTTTTACCCTTAAGCTTACCCTTACCCTTACCCTTACCCTTACCCTTAAGCTTACCCTTACCCTTACCCTTACACTTACCCTTACCCTTACCCTTACCCTTACCCTTACCCTTACCCTTGCTTTTACCCTTAAGCTTACCCTTACCCGTACCCTTACCCTTACCCTTACCCTTACCCTTACCCTTACCCTTACCCTTACCCTTACCCTTGCTTTTACCCTTAGGCTTACCCTTACCTTTACCCTTACCCTTACCCTTACCCTTACCCTTAGCCTTACCCTTACCCTTGCTTTTACCCTTAAGCTTACCCTTACCCTTACCCTTACCCTTACCCTTACCCTTACCCTTACCCTTGCTTTTACCCTTAAGCTTACCCTTACCCTTACCCTTACCCTTACCCTTACCCTTGCTTTTACCCTTAGGCTTACCCTTACCCTTACCCTTACCCTTACCCTTACCCTTACCCTTGCTTTTACCCTTAAGCTTACCCTTACTATTACCCTTACCCTTACCCTTACCCTTACCCTTACCCTTACCCTTACCCTTACCCTTACCCTTACCCTTACCCTTACCCTTACCCTTACCCTTACCCTTACCCTTACCCTTACCCTTAACCTTACCCTTACCCTTACCCTTACCCTTGCTTTTACCCTTAGGCTTACCCTTACCTTTACCCTTACCCTTACCCTTACCCTTACCCTTACCCTTACCCTTGCTTTTACCCTTAAGCTTACCCTTACCCTTACCCTTACCCTTACCCTTACCCTTACCCTTACCCTTACCCTTACCCTTACCCTTACCCTTACCCTTACCCTTACCCTTGCTTTTACCCTTAAGCTTACCCTTACCCTTACCCTTACCCTTACCCTTACCCTTACCCTTACCCTTACCCTTACCCTTACCCTCACCCTTGCTTTTACCCTTAAGCTTACCCTTACCCTTACCCTTACCCTTAAAAGCTAGGGTAAGGGTAAGGGTAAGGGTAAGGGTAAGAGTAAGGGTAAAGGTAAGGGTAAGCCTAAGGGTAAAAGCAAGGGTAAGGGTAAGGGTAAGGGTAAGGGTAAGGGTAAGGGTAAGGGTAAGGGTAAGGGTAAGGGTAAGGGTAGGGGTAAGGGTAAGGGTAAGGGTAAGGGTAAGGGTAAGCTTAAGGGTAAAAGCAAGGGTAAGGGTAAGGGTAAGGGTAAGGGTAAGGGTAAGGGTAAGGGTAAGGGTAAGGGTAAGGGTAAGGGTAAGGGTAAGGGTAAGGGTAAGGGTAAGGGTAAGGGTAAGGGTAAGGGTAAGCTTAAGGGTAAAAGTAAGGGTGAGGGTAAGGGTAAGGGTAAGGGTAAGGGTAAGGGTAAGGGTAAGGGTAAGCTTAAGGGTAAAAGCAAGGGTAAGGGTAAGGGTAAGGGTAAGGGTAAGGGTAAGGGTAAAGGTAAGGGTAAGCCTAAGGGTAAAAGCAAGGGTAAGGGTAAGGGTAAGGGTAAGGGTAAGCTTAAGGGTAAAAGCAAGGGTAAGGGTAAGGGTAAGGGTATGGGTAAGGGTAAGGGTAAGGGTAAGGGTAAGGGTAAGCTTAAGGGTAAGGATAAGGGTAAGGGTAAAAGCAAGGGTAAGGGTAAGGGTAAGGGTAAGGGTAAGCTTAAGGGTAAAAGCAAGGGTAAGGGTAAGGGTAAGGGTAAGGGTAAGGGTAAGGGTAAGGGTAAGGGTAAGCTTAAGGGTAAGGGTAAGGGTAAGGGTAAGGGTAAGCTTAAGGGTAAAAGCAAGGGTAAGGGTAAGGGTAAGGGTGAGGGTAAGGGTAAGGGTAAGGGTAAGGGTAAGGGTAAGGGTAAGCTTAAGGGTAAAAGCAAGGGTAAGGGTAAGGGTGAGGGTAAGGGTAAGGGTAAGGGTAAGGGTAAGGGTAAGGGTAAGGGTAAGGGTAAGGGTAAGGGTAAGCTTAAGGGTAAAAGCGAGGGTAAGGGTAAGGGTAAGGGTAAGGGTAAGGGTAAGGGTAAGGGTAAAGGTAAGGGTAAGCCTAAGGGTAAAAGCAAGGGTAAGGGTAAGGGTAAGGGTAAGGGTAAGGGTAAGAGTAAGGGTAAGGGTAAGGGTAAGGGTAAGCTTGAGGGTAAAAGCAAGGGTAAGGGTAAGGGTGAGGGTAAGGGTAAGCCTAAGGGTAAAAGCAAGGGTAAGGGTAAGGGTAAGGGTAAGGGTAAGGGTAAGCTTAAGGGTAAAAGCAAGGGTAAGGGTAAGGGTAAGGGTAAGAGTAAGGGTAAGGGTAAGGGTAAGCTTAAGGGTAAAAGCAAGGGTGAGGGTAAGGGTAAGGGTAAGGGTAAGGGTAAGGGTAAGGGTAAGGGTAAGGGTAAGGGTAAGGGTAAGCTTAAGGGTAAAAGCAAGGGTAAGGGTAAGGGTAAGGGTAAGGGTAAGGGTAAGGGTAAGGGTAAGGGTAAGGGTAAGGGTAAGGGTAAGGGTAAAGGTAAGGGTAAGGGTAAGGGTAAGGGTAAGGGTAAGGGTAAGGGTAAGGGTAAGGGTAAGGGTAAGGGTAAGGGTAAGGGTAAGGGTAAGGGTAAGCTTAAGGGTAAAAGCAAGGGTAAGGGTAAGGGTAAGGGTAAGGGTAAGCCTAAGGGTAAAAGCAAGGGTAAGGGTAAGGGTAAGGGTAAGGGTAAGGGTAAGCTTAAAGGTAAAAGCAAGGGTAAGGGTAAGGGTAAGGGAAAGGGTAAGGGTAAGGGTAAGCTTAAGGGTAAAAGCAAGGGTAAGGGTAAGTGTAAGGGTAAGGGTAAGGGTAAGGGTAAGGGTAAGGGTAAAGGTAAGGGTGAGCCTAAGGGTAAAAGCAAGGGTAAGGGTAAGGGTAAGGGTAAGGGTAAGGGTAAGGGTAAGGGTAAGGGTAAGGGTAAGGGTAAGGGTAAGGGTAAGCTTAAGGGTAAAAGCAAGGGTAAGGGTAAGGGTAAGGGTAAGGGTAAGGGTAAGGGTAAGGGTAAGGGTAAAGGTAAGGGTAAGCCTAAGGGTAAAAGCAAGGGTAAGGGTAAGGGTAAGGGTAAGGGTAAGGGTAAGGGTAAGGGTAAGGGTAAGGGTAAGGGTAAGGGTAAGGGTAAGGGTAAGGGTAAGGGTAAGCTTAAGGGTAAAAGCAAGGGTAAGGGTAAGGGTAAGGGTAAGGGTAAGGGTAAGGGTAAGGGTAAGCTTAAGGGTAAAAGCAAGGGTAAGTGTAAGGGTAAGGGTAAGTGTAAGGGTAAGGGTAAGGGTAAGGGTAAGGGTAAGGGTAAGGGTAAGGGTAAGGGTAAGGGTAAGCTTTAGGGTAAAAGCAAGGGTAAGGGTAAGGGTAAGGGTAAGGGTAAGGGTAAGGGTAAGGGTAAGGGTAAGCTTAAGGGTAAAAGCAAGGGTAAGGGTAAGGGTAAGGGTAAGGGTAAGGGTAAGGGTAAGGGTAAGGGTAAGGGTAAAGGTAGGGGTAAGCCTAAGGGTAAATGCAAGGGTAAGGGTAAGGGCAAGGGTAAGGGTAAGGGTAAGGGTAAGTGTAAGGGTAAGGGTAAGGGTAAGGGTAAGGGTAAGGGTAAGCTTAAGGGTAAAAGCAAGGGTAAGGGTAAGGGTAAGGGTAAGGGTAAGGGTAAGGGTAAGGGTAAGCCTTACCCTTACCCTTACCCTTACCCTTGCTTTTACCCTTAAGCTTACCCTTACCCTTACCCTTACACTTAGCCTTACCCTAACCCTTACCCTTGCTTTTACCCTTAGGCTTACCCTTACCCTTACCCTTACCCTTACCCTTGCTTTTACCCTTAAGCTCACCCTTACCCTTACCCTTACCCTTACCCTTACCCTTACCCTTACCCTTACCCTTACCCTTACCCTTACCCTTACCCTTACCCTTACCCTTACCCTTACCCTTGCTTTTACCCTTAGGCTTACCCTTACCTTTACCCTTACCCTTACCCTTACCCTTACCCTTACCCTTACCCTTACCCTTACCCTTACCCTTGCTTTTACCCTTAAGCTTACCCTTACCCTTACCCTTACCCTTACCCTTACCCTTACTTTTACCCTTAAGCTTACCCTTACCCTTACCCTTACCCTTACCCTTACCCTTACCCTTACCCTTACCCTTGCTTTTACCCTTAAGCTTACCCTTACCCTTACCCTTACCCTTACCCTTAAGCTTACCCTTACCCTTACCCTTACCCTTACCCTTACCCTTACCCTTACCCTTACCCTTACCCTTGCTTTTACCCTTAAGCTTACCCTTACCCTTACCCTTACCCTTACCCTTACCCTTGCTTTTACCCTTAAGCTTACCCTTACCCTTACCCTTACCCTTACCCTTAAGCTTACCCTTACCCTTACCCTTACCCTTACCCTTACCCTTACCCTTACCCTTACCCTTACCCTTACCCTTACCCTTACCCTTGCTTTTACCCTTAAGCTTACCCTTACCCTTACCCTTACCCTTAAGCTTACCCTTACCCTTACCCTTACCCTTACCCTTACCCTTGCTTTTACCCTTAAGCTTACCCTTACCCTTACCCTTACCCTTACCCTTAAGCTTACCCTTACCCTTACCCTTACCCTTACCCTTACCCTTACCCTTACCCTTACCCTTGCTTTTACCCTTAAGCTTACCTATACCCTTACCCTTACCCTTACCCTTAAGCTTACCCTTACCCTTACCCTTACCCTTACCCTTACCCTTACCCTTACCCTTACCCTTACCCTTGCTTTTACCCTTAAGCTTACCCTTTCCCTTACCCTTACCCTTACCCTTACCCTTGCTTTTACCCTTGAGCTTACCCTTACCCTTACCCTTACCCTTACCCTTAAGCTTACCCTTACCCTTACCCTTACCCTTACCCTTACCCTTACCCTTACCCTTACCCTTACCCTTGCTTTTACCCTTAAGCTTACCCTTACCCTTACCCTTACCCTTACCCTTACCCTTACCCTTACCCTTACCCTTACCCTTACCCTTACCCTTGCTTTTACCCTAAGGCTTACCCTTACCTTTACCCTTACCCTTACCCTTACCCTTACCCTTACCCTTACCCTTACCCTTACCCTTGCTTTTACCCTTAAGCTTACCCTTACCCTTACCCTTTCCCTTACCCTTACCCTTACCCTTGCTTTTACCTTTAAGCTTACCCTTACACTTACCCTTACCCTTACCCTTACCCTTGCTTTTACCCTTAGGCTTACCCTTACCCTTACCTTTACCCTTACCCTTGCTTTTACCCTTAAGCTCACCCTTACCCTTACCCTTACCCTTACCCTTACCCTTACCCTTACCCTTACCCTTACCCTTACCCTTACCCTTACCCTTACCTTTACCCTTACCCTTACCCTTACCCTTACCCTTACCCTTACCCTTACCCTTACCCTTACCCTTGCTTTTACCCTTAAGCTTACCCTTACCCTCACCCTTACCCTTACCCTTACCCTTACCCTTACCCTTACCCTCACCCTTGCTTTTACCCTTAAGCTTACCCTTACCCTTACCCTTACCCTTACCCTTACCCTTACCCTTACCCTTGCTTTTACCCTTAAGCTTACCCTTACCCTTACCCTTACCCTTACCCTTACCCTTGCTTTTACCCTTAGGCTTACCCTTACCCTTACCCTTACCCTTACCCTTGCTTTTACCCTTAAGCTTACCCTTACCCTTACCCTTACCCTTACTCTTACCCTTACCCTTACCCTTACCCTTACCCTTACCCTTGCTTTTACCTTAGGCTTACCCTTACCTTTACCCTTACCCTTACCCTTACCCTCACCCTTACCCTTACCCTTACCCTTACCCTTACCCTTGCTTTTACCCTTAAGCTTACCCTTACCCTTACCCTTACCCTTACCCTTACCCTTACCCTTACCCTTACCCTTACCCTTTCCCTTACCCTTGCTTTTACCCTTAAGCTTACCCTTACCCTTACCCTTACCCTTACCCTTACCCTTACCCTTACCCTTACCCTTACCCTTACCCTTACCCTTACCCTTACCCTTACCCTTACCCTTACCCTTACCCTTACCCTTGCTTTTACCCTTAAGCTTACCCTTACCCTTACCCTTACCCTTACCCTTAAGCTTACCCTTACCCTTACCCTTACCCTTACCCTTACCCTTACCCTTACCCTTACCCTTACCCTTACCCTTACCCTTGCTTTTACCCTTAAGCTTACCCTTACCCTTACCCTTACCCTTACCCTTACCCTTGCTTTTACCCTTACCCTTATCCTTACCCTTAAGCTTACCCTTACCCTTACCCTTACCCTTACCCTTACCCTTACCCTTACCCTTACCCTTACCCTTACCCTTACCCTTACCCTTACCCTTACCCTTACCCTTGCTTTTACCCTTAAGCTTACCCTTACCCTTACCCTTACCCTTACCCTTACCCTTACCCTTACCCTCACCCTTGCTTTTACCCTTAAGCTTACCCTTACCCTTACCCTTACCCTTACCCTTACCCTTACCCTTACCCTTACCCTTACCCTTACCCTTACCCTTACCCTTACCCTTACCCTTACCCTTACCCTTACCCTTACCCTTACCCTTACCCTTACCCTTACCCTTGCTTTTACCCTTAAGCTTACCCTTACCCTTACCCTTACCCTTACCCTTACCCTTACCCTTACCCTTACCCTTACCCTTACCCTTGCTTTTACCCTTAGGCTTACCCTTACCTTTACCCTTACCCTTTCCCTTACCCTTACCCTTACCCTTGCTTTTACCCTTAAGCTTACCCTTACCCTTACCCTTACCCTTACCCTTACCCTTACCCTTGCTTTTACCCTTAAGCTTACCCTTACCCTCACCCTTACCCTTACCCTTGCTTTTACCCTTAGGCTTACCCTTTCCCTTACCCTTACCCTTACCCTTAAGCTTACCCTTACCCTTACCCTTACCCTTACCCTTACCCTTACCCTTACCCTTACCCTTACCCTTACCCTTGCTTTTACCCTTAAGCTTACCCTTACCCTAACCCTTACACTTACCCTTACCCTTACCCTTACCCTTACCCTTACCCTTACCCTAACCCTTACCCTTACCCTTGCTTTTACCCTTAGGCTTACCCTTACCTTTACCCTTACACTTACCCTTACCCTTAAGCTTACCCTTACCCTTACCCTTACCCTTACCCTTACCCTTACCCTTACCCTTACCCTTACCCTTACCCTTACCCTTACCCTTACCCTTACCCTTGCTTTTACCCTTAAGCTTACCCTTACCCTTACCCTTACACTTACCCTTACCCTTACCCTTACCTTTACCCTTACCCTTACCCTTACCCTAACCCTTACCCTTACCCTTGCTTTTACCCTTAGGCTTACCTTTACCTTTACCCTTACCCTTACCCTTACCCTTACCCTTACCCTTGCCCTTACCCTTGCTTTTACCCTTAAGCTTACCCTTACCCTTACCCTTACCCTTACCCTTACCCTTACCCTTACCCTTACCCTTACCCTTACCCTTGCTTTTACCCTTAAGCTTACCCTTACCCTTACCCTCACCCTTACCCTCACCCTTACCCTTACCCTTACCCTTGCTTTTACCCTTAAGCTTACCCTTACCCTTACCCTTACCCTTACCCTTACCCTTACCCTTACCCTTACCCTTACCCTTACCCTTACCCTTACCCTTACCCTTGCTTTTACCCTTAAGCTTACCCTTACCCTTACCCTTACCCTTACCATTACCCTTACCCTTACCCTTACCCTTACCCTTACCCTTACCCTTACCCTTACCCTTACCCTTACCCTTGCTTTTACCCTTAGGCTTACCCTTACCTTTACCCTTACCCTTACCCTTACCCTTACCCTTACCCTTACCCTTGCTTTAACCCTTAAGCTTACCCTTACCCTCACCCTTACCCTTACCCTTACCCTTGCTTTTACCCTTAAGCTTACCCTTACCCTTACCCTTACCCTTACCCTTACCCTTGTTTTACCCTTAGGCTTACCCTTACCCTTACCCTTACCCTTACCCTTGCTTTTACCCTTAAGCTTACCCTTACCCTTACCCTTACCCTTACCCTTACCCTTACCCTTACCCTTACCCTTACCCTTACCCTTACCCTTACCCTTACCTTTACCCTTACCCTTGCTTTTACCCTTAGGCTTACCCTAACCTTTACCCTTACCCTTACCCTTACCCTTACCCTTACCCTTACCCTTACCCTTACCCTTACCCTTACCCTTACCCTTACCCTTACCCTTACCCTTACCCTTACCCTTACCCTTACCCTTACCCTTACCCTTACCCTTGCTTTTACCCTTAAGCTTACCCTTACCCTTACCCTTACCCTTACCCTTACCCTTACCCTTACCCTTACCCTTGCTTTTACCCTTAAGCTTACCCTTACCCTTACCCTTACCCTCACCCTTACCCTTACCCTTACCCTTGCTTATACCCTTAAGCTTACCCTTACCCTTACCCTTACCCTTACCCTTACCCTTACCCTTACTCTTACCCTTACCCTTACCCTTACCCTTGCTTTTACCCTTAGGCTTACCCTTACCTTTACCCTTACCCTTCCCCTTACCCTTACCCTTGCTTTTACCCTCAAGCTTACCCTTACCCTTACCCTTACCCTTACCCTAACCCTTACCCTTGCTTTTACCCTTAAGCTTACCCTTACCCTTACCCTTACCCTTACCCTTACCCTCACCCTTAACCTTACCCTTACCCTTACCCTTGCTTTTACCCTTAAGCTTACCCTTACCCTTACCCTTACCCTTACCCTTACCCTTACCCTTACCCTTACCCTTACCCTTACCCTTACCCTTACCCTTACCCTTACCCTTGCTTTTACCCTTAAGCTTACCCTTACCCTTACCCTTACTCTTACCCTTACCCTTACCCTTACCCTTACCCTTACCCTTACCCTTGCTTTTACCCTAAGGCTTAGGCTTACCTTTACCCTTACCCTTGCTTTTACCCTTAAGCTTACACTTACCCTTACCCTTACCCTTACCCTTACCCTTACCCTTGCTTTTACCCTAAAGCTTACCCTTACCCTTACCCTTACCCTTACCCTTACCCTTACCCTTACCCTTACCCTTACCCTTACCCTTACCCTTACCCTTGCTTTTACCCTTACCCTTACCCTTGCTTTTACCCTTAGGCTTACCCTTACCCTTACCCTTACCCTTACCCTTACCCTTACCCTTACCCTTGCTTTTACCCTTAAGCTTACCCTTACCCTTACCCTTACCCTTACCCTTACCCTTACCCTTACCCTTACCCTTACCCTTACCCTTACCCTCACCCTTACCCTTGCTTTTACCCTTAAGCTTACCCTTACCCTTACCCTTACCCTTACCCTTACCCTTACCCTTACCCTTACCCTTACCCTTACCCTTACCCTTACCCTTACCCTTACCCTTACCCTTACCCTTACCCTTACCCTTACCCTTACCCTTACCCTTGCTTTTACCCTTAAGCTTACCCTTACCCTTACCCTTACCCTTACCCTTACCCTTACCCTTACCCCTACCCTTACCCTTACCCTTACCCTTACCCTTACCCTTACCCATACCCTTGCTTTTACCCTTAGGCTTACCCTTACCTTTACCCTTACCCTTACCCTTACCCTTACCCTTACCCTTACCCTTACCCTTACCCTTACCCTTACCCTTGCTTTTACCCTTAAGCTTACCCTTACCCTTACCCTTACCCTTACCCTTACCCT
>CAUEHS010000016.1:0-24343 GCA_958510865.1 Myrrha octodecimguttata | reverse complement strand
TCAAATGACAAGTATAGTATCTTTCGAACCAATGCTCTGATTCGACTGAAATTTTCACCAATCATTCCTCTTCACAATCCAGAATAACGATTCAAAAATAAAAAGTCTAAGTTTCGAAACAACTGAGATACAGGGTGTTCTTCGTCAAATGACAGGTATAGTATCTTTCGAACCAATGATCTCATTCGACTGAAATTTTCACCAATCATTCCTCTTCACAATCCAGAATAACGTTCCAAAAATAAAAAGTCTAACTTTCGAAACAACTGAGATACAGGGTGTTCTTCGTCAAATGACAAGTATAGTATCTTTCGAACCAATGCTCTGATTCGACTGAAATTTTCACCAATCATTCCTCTTCACAATCCAGAATAACGTTTCAAAAATAAAAAGTCTAACTTTCGAAACAACTGAGATACAGGGTGTTCTTCGTCAAACGACAGGTATAGTATCTTTCGAACCAAACCTCTGATTCGACTGGAATTTTCACCAATCATTCCTCTTCACAATCCAGAATAACGTTCCAAAAATAAAAAGTCTAACTTTCGAAACAACTGAGATACAGGGTGTTCTTCGTCAAATGACAGGTATAGTATCTTTCGAACCAATGCTCTGATTCGACTGAAATTTTCACCAATCATTCCTCTTCACAATCCAGAATAACGATTCAAAAATAAAAAGTCTAACTTTCGAAACAACTGAGATACAGGGTGTTCTTCGTCAAATGACAGGTATAGTATCTTTCGAACCAATGCTCTGATTCGACTGAAATTTTCACCAATCATTCCTCTTCACAATCCAGAATAAGGTTTCAAAAATAAAAAGTCTAACTTTCGAAACAACTGAGATACAGGGTGTTCTTCGTCAAATGACAAGTATAGTATCTTTCGAACCAATGCTCTGATTCGACTGAAATTTTCACCAATCATTCCTCTTCACAATCCAGAATAACGATTCAAAAATAAAAAGTCTAACTTTCGAAACAACTGAGATACAGGGTGTTCTTCGTCAAATGACAGGTATAGTATCTTTCGAACCAATGCTCTGATTCGACTGAAATTTTCACCAATCATTCCTCTTCACAATCCAGAATAACGATTCAAAAATAAAAAGTCTAACTTTCGAAACAACTGAGATACAGGGTGTTCTTCGTCAAATGACAGGTATAGTATCTTTCGAACCAATGCTCTGATTCGACTGAAATTTTCACCAATCATTCCTCTTCACAATCCAGAATAACGTTTCAAAAATAAAAAGTCTAACTTTCGAAACAACTGAGATACAGGGTGTTCTTCGTCAAATGACAGGTATAGTATCTCTCGAACCAATGCTCTGATTCGACTGAAATTTTCACCAATCATTCCTCTTCAAAATCCAGAATAACGTTCCAAAAATAAAAAGTCTAACTTTCGAAACAACTGAGATACAGGGTGTTCTTCGTCAAATGACAGGTATAGTATCTTTCGAACCAATGCTCTGATTCGACTGAAATTTTCACCAATCATTCCTCTTCACAATCCAGAATAACGTTTCAAAAATAAAGAGTCTAACTTTCGAAACAACTGAGATACAGGGTGTTCTTCGTCAAATGACAGGTATAGTATCTTTCGAAATAATGCTCTGATTCGACTGAAATTTTCACCAATCATTCCTCTTCACAATCCAGAATAAGGTTCCAAAAATAAAAAGTCTAACTTTCGAAACAACTGAGATACAGGGTGTTCTTCGTCAAATGACAAGTATAGTATCTTTCGAACCAATGCTCTGATTCGACTGAAATTTTCACCAATCATTCCTCTTCACAATCCAGAATAACGATTCAAAAATAAAAAGTCTAACTTTCGAAACAACTGAGATACAGGGTGTTCTTCGTCAAATGACAGGTATAGTATCTCTCGAACCAATGCTCTGATTCGACTGAAATTTTCACCAATCATTCCTCTTCAAAATCCAGAATAACGTTCCAAAAATAAAAAGTCTAACTTTCGAAACAACTGAGATACAGGGTGTTCTTCGTCAAATGACAGGTATAGTATCTTTCGAACCAATGCTCTGATTCGACTGAAATTTTCACCAATCATTCCTCTTCACAATCCAGAATAACGTTCCAAAAATAAAAAGTCTAACTTTCGAAACAACTGAGATACAGGGTGCTCTTCGTCAAATGACAAGTATAGTATCTTTCGAACCAATGCTCTGATTCGACTGAAATTTTCACCAATCATTCCTCTTCACAATCCAGAATAACGATTCAAAAATAAAAAGTCTAAGTTTCGAAACAACTGAGATACAGGGTGTTCTTCGTCAAATGACAGGTATAGTATCTTTCGAACCAATGATCTCATTCGACTGAAATTTTCACCAATCATTCCTCTTCACAATCCAGAATAACGATTCAAAAATAAAAAGTCTAAGTTTCGAAACAACTGAGATACAGGGTGTTCTTCGTCAAATGACAGGTATAGTATCTTTCGAACCAATGATCTCATTCGACTGAAATTTTCACCAATCATTCCTCTTCACAATCCAGAATAACGTTCCAAAAATAAAAAGTCTAACTTTCGAAACAACTGAGATACAGGGTGTTCTTCGTCAAATGACAAGTATAGTATCTTTCGAACCAATGCTCTGATTCGACTGAAATTTTCACCAATCATTCCTCTTCACAATCCAGAATAACGTTTCAAAAATAAAAAGTCTAACTTTCGAAACAACTGAGATACAGGGTGTTCTTCGTCAAACGACAGGTATAGTATCTTTCGAACCAAACCTCTGATTCGACTGGAATTTTCACCAATCATTCCTCTTCACAATCCAGAATAACGTTCCAAAAATAAAAAGTCTAACTTTCGAAACAACTGAGATACAGGGTGTTCTTCGTCAAATGACAGGTATAGTATCTTTCGAACCAATGCTCTGATTCGACTGAAATTTTCACCAATCATTCCTCTTCACAATCCAGAATAACGATTCAAAAATAAAAAGTCTAACTTTCGAAACAACTGAGATACAGGGTGTTCTTCGTCAAATGACAGGTATAGTATCTTTCGAACCAATGCTCTGATTCGACTGAAATTTTCACCAATCATTCCTCTTCACAATCCAGAATAACGATTCAAAAATAAAAAGTCTAACTTTCGAAACAACTGAGATACAGGGTGTTCTTCGTCAAATGACAGGTATAGTATCTTTCGAACCAATGCTCTGATTCGACTGAAATTTTCACCAATCATTCCTCTTCACAATCCAGAATAACGTTTCAAAAATAAAAAGTCTAACTTTCGAAACAACTGAGATACAGGGTGTTCTTCGTCAAATGACAGGTATAGTATCTCTCGAACCAATGCTCTGATTCGACTGAAATTTTCACCAATCATTCCTCTTCAAAATCCAGAATAACGTTCCAAAAATAAAAAGTCTAACTTTCGAAACAACTGAGATACAGGGTGTTCTTCGTCAAATGACAGGTATAGTATCTTTCGAACCAATGCTCTGATTCGACTGAAATTTTCACCAATCATTCCTCTTCACAATCCAGAATAACGTTTCAAAAATAAAGAGTCTAACTTTCGAAACAACTGAGATACAGGGTGTTCTTCGTCAAATGACAGGTATAGTATCTTTCGAAATAATGCTCTGATTCGACTGAAATTTTCACCAATCATTCCTCTTCACAATCCAGAATAAGGTTCCAAAAATAAAAAGTCTAACTTTCGAAACAACTGAGATACAGGGTGTTCTTCGTCAAATGACAAGTATAGTATCTTTCGAACCAATGCTCTGATTCGACTGAAATTTTCACCAATCATTCCTCTTCACAATCCAGAATAACGATTCAAAAATAAAAAGTCTAACTTTCGAAACAACTGAGATACAGGGTGTTCTTCGTCAAATGACAGGTATAGTATCTTTCGAACCAATGCTCTGATTCGACTGAAATTTTCACCAATCATTCCTCTTCACAATCCAGAATAACGATTCAAAAATAAAAAGTCTAACTTTCGAAACAACTGAGATACAGGGTGTTCTTCGTCAAATGACATGTATAGTATCTTTCGAACCAATGCTCTGATTCGACTGAAATTTGCACCAATCATTCCTCTTCAAAATCCAGAATAACGTTCCAAAAATAAAAAGTCTAACTTTTGAAACAACTGAGATACAGGGTGTTCTTCGTCAAATGACAGGTATAGTATCTTTCGAACCAATGCTCTGATTCGACTGAAATTTTCACCAATCATTCCTCTTCAAAATCCAGAATAACGTTCCAAAAATAAAAAGTCTAACTTTCGAAACAACTGAGATACAGGGTGTTCTTCGTCAAATGACAGGTATAGTATCTTTCGAACCAATGCTCTGATTCGACTGAAATTTTCACCAATCATTCCTCTTCACAATCCAGAATAACGTTTCAAAAATAAAAAGTCTAACTTCCGAAACAACTGAGATACAGGGTGTTCTTCGTCAAATGACAGGTATAGTATCTTTCGAACCAATGCTCTGATTCGACTGAAATTTTCACCAATTATTCCTCTTCACAATCCAGAATAACGTTTCAAAAATAAAAAGTCTAACTTTCGAAACAACTGAGATACAGGGTGTTCTTCGTCAAATGACAGGTATAGTATCCTTCGAACCAATGCTCTGATTCGACTGAAATTTTCACCAATCATTCCTCTTCACAATCCAGAATAACGTTCCAAAAATAAAAAGTCTAACTTTCGAAACAACTGAGATACAGGGTGCTCTTCGTCAAATGACAAGTATAGTATCTTTCGAACCAATGCTCTGATTCGACTGAAATTTTCACCAATCATTCCTCTTCACAATCCAGAATAACGATTCAAAAATAAAAAGTCTAAGTTTCGAAACAACTGAGATACAGGGTGTTCTTCGTCAAATGACAGGTATAGTATCTTTCGAACCAATGATCTCATTCGACTGAAATTTTCACCAATCATTCCTCTTCACAATCCAGAATAACGTTCCAAAAATGAAAAGTCTAACTTTCGAAACAACTGAGATACAGGGTGTTCTTCGTCAAATGACAAGTATAGTATCTTTCGAACCAATGCTCTGATTCGACTGAAATTTTCACCAATCATTCCTCTTCACAATCCAGAATAACGTTTCAAAAATAAAAAGTCTAACTTTCGAAACAACTGAGATACAGGGTGTTCTTCGTCAAACGACAGGTATAGTATCTTTCGAACCAAACCTCTGATTCGACTGGAATTTTCACCAATCATTCCTCTTCACAATCCAGAATAACGTTCCAAAAATAAAAAGTCTAACTTTCGAAACAACTGAGATACAGGGTGTTCTTCGTCAAATGACAGGTATAGTATCTTTCGAACCAATGCTCTGATTCGACTGAAATTTTCACCAATCATTCCTCTTCACAATCCAGAATAACGATTCAAAAATAAAAAGTCTAACTTTCGAAACAACTGAGATACAGGGTGTTCTTCGTCAAATGACATGTATAGTATCTTTCGAACCAATGCTCTGATTCGACTGAAATTTGCACCAATCATTCCTCTTCAAAATCCAGAATAACGTTCCAAAAATAAAAAGTCTAACTTTCGAAACAACTGAGATACAGGGTGTTCTTCGTCAAATGACAGGTATAGTATCTTTCGAACCAATGCTCTGATTCGACTGAAATTTTCACCAATCATTCCTCTTCAAAATCCAGAATAACGTTCCAAAAATAAAAAGTCTAACTTTCGAAACAACTGAGATACAGGGTGTTCTTCGTCAAATGACAGGTATAGTATCTTTCGAACCAATGCTCTGATTCGACTGAAATTTTCACCAATCATTCCTCTTCACAATCCAGAATAACGTTTCAAAAATAAAAAGTCTAACTTCCGAAACAACTGAGATACAGGGTGTTCTTCGTCAAATGACAGGTATAGTATCTTTCGAACCAATGCTCTGATTCGACTGAAATTTTCACCAATTATTCCTCTTCACAATCCAGAATAACGTTTCAAAAATAAAAAGTCTAACTTTCGAAACAACTGAGATACAGGGTGTTCTTCGTCAAATGACAGGTATAGTATCCTTCGAACCAATGCTCTGATTCGACTGAAATTTTCACCAATCATTCCTCTTCACAATCCAGAATAACGTTCCAAAAATAAAAAGTCTAACTTTCGAAACAACTGAGATACAGGGTGCTCTTCGTCAAATGACAAGTATAGTATATTTCGAACCAATGCTCTGATTCGACTGAAATTTTCACCAATCATTCCTCTTCACAATCCAGAATAACGATTCAAAAATAAAAAGTCTCAGTTTCGAAACAACTGAGATACAGGGTGTTCTTCGTCAAATGACAGGTATAGTATCTTTCGAACCAATGATCTCATTCGACTGAAATTTTCACCAATCATTCCTCTTCACAATCCAGAATAACGTTCCAAAAATAAAAAGTCTAACTTTCGAAACAACTGAGATACAGGGTGTTCTTCGTCAAATGACAAGTATAGTATCTTTCGAACCAATGCTCTGATTCGACTGAAATTTTCACCAATGATTCCTCTTCACAATCCAGAATAACGATTCAAAAATAAAAAGTCTTACTTCCGAAACAACTGAGATACAGGGTGTTCTTCGTCAAATGACAGGTATAGTATCTTTCGAACCAATGCTCTGATTCGACTGAAATTTTCACCAATCATTCCTCTTCAAAATCCAGAATAACGTTCCAAAAATAAAAAGTCTAACTTTCGAAACAACTGAGATACAGGGTGTTCTTCGTCAAATGACAGGTATAGTATCTTTCGAACCAATGCTCTGATTCGACTGAAATTTTCACCAATCATTCCTCTTCACAATCCAGAATAACGTTTCAAAAATAAAAAGTCTAACTTTCGAAACAACTGAGATACAGGGTGTTCTTCGTCAAATGACAGGTATAGTATCTTTCGAACCAATGCTCTGATTCGACTGAAATTTTCACCAATCATTCCTCTTCACAATCCAGAATAACGTTCCAAAAATAAATAGTCTAACTTTCGAAACAACTGAGATACAGGGTGTTCTTCGTCAAATGACAAGTATAGTATCTTTCGAACCAATGCTCTGATTCGACTGAAATTTTCACGAATCATTCCTCTTCACAATCCAGAATAACGATTCAAAAATAAAAAGTCTAACTTTCGAAACAACTGAGATACAGGGTGTTCTTCGTCAAATGACAGGTATAGTATCTTTCGAACCAATGCTCTGATTCGACTGAAATTTTCACCAATCATTCCTCTTCACAATCCAGAATAACGTTCCAAAAATAAAAAGTCTAACTTTCGAAACAACTGAGATACAGGGTGTTCTTCGTCAAATGACAGGTATAGTATCTTTCGAATCAATACTCTGATTCGACTGAAATTTTCACCAATCATTCCTCTTCACAATCCAGAATAACCTTCCAAAAATAAAAAGTCTAACTTTCGAAACAACTGAGATACAGGGTGTTCTTCGTCAAATGACAAGTATAGTATCTTTCGAACCAATGCTCTGATTCGACTGAAATTTTCACCAATCATTCCTCTTCACAATCCAGAATAACGATTCAAAAATAAAAAGTCTAACTTTCGAAACAACTGAGATACAGGGTGTTCTTCGTCAAATGACAGGTATAGTATCTTTCGAACCAATGCTCTGATTCGACTGAAATTTTCACCAATCATTCCTCTTCACAATCCAGAATAACGTTCCAAAAATAAAAAGTCTAACTTTCGAAACAACTGAGATACAGGGTGTTCTTCGTCAAATGACAGGTATAGTATCTTTCGAACCAATGCTCTGATTCGACTGAAATTTTCAACAATCATTCCTCTTCACAATCCAGAATAACGTTCCAAAAATAAAAAGTCTAACTTTCGAAACAACTGAGATACAGGGTGTTCTTCGTCAAATGACAAGTATAGTATCTTTCAACCAATGCTCTGATTCGACTGAAATTTTCACCAATCATTCCTCTTCACAATCCAGAATAACGATTCAAAAATAAAAAGTCTAACTTTCGAAACAACTGAGATACAGGGTGTTCTTCGTCAAATGACAAGTATAGTATCTTTCGAACCAATGCTCTGATTCGACTGAAATTTTCACCAATCATTCCTCTTCAGAATCCAGAATAACGTTCCAAAAATAAAAAGTCTAACTTTCGAAACAACTGAGATACAGGGTGTTCTTCGTCAAATGACAGGTATAGTATCTTTCGAACCAATGCTCTGATTCGACTGAAATTTTCACCAATCATTCCTCTTCACAATCCAGAATAACATTTCAAAAATAAAAAGTCTAACTTTCGAAACAACTGAGATACAGGGTGTTCTTCGTCAAATGACAGGTATAGTATCTTTCGAACCAATGCTCTGATTCGACTGAAATTTTCAACAATCATTCCTCTTCACAATCCAGAATAACGTTCCAAAAATAAAAAGTCTAACTTTCGAAACAACTGAGATACAGGGTGTTTTTCGTCAAATGACAAGTATAGTATCTTTCAACCAATGCTCTGATTCGACTGAAATTTTCACCAATCATTCCTCTTCACAATCCAGAATAACGATTCAAAAATAAAAAGTCTAACTTTCGAAACAACTGAGATACAGGGTGTTCTTCGTCAAATGACAGGTATAGTATCTTTCGAACCAATGCTCTGATTCGACTGAAATTTTCACCAATCATTCCTCTTCACAATCCAGAATAACGTTCCAAAAATAAAAAGTCTAACTTTCGAAACAACTGAGATACAGGGTGTTCTTCGTCAAATGACAGGTATAGTATCTTTCGAACCAATGTTCTGATTCGACTGAAATTTTCACCAATCATTCCTCTTCACAATCCAGAATAACGTTCCAAAAATAAAAAGTCTAACTTTCGAAACAACTGAGATACAGGGTGTTCTTCGTCAAATGACAGGTATAGTATCTTTCGAACCAATGCTCTGATTCGACTGAAATTTTCACCAATCATTCCTCTTCAAAATCCAGAATAACGTTCCAAAAATAAAAAGTCTAACTTTCGGAACAACTGAGATACAGGGTGTTCTTCGTCAAATGACAGGTATAGTATCTTTCGAACCAATGCTCTGATTCGACTGAAATTTTCACCAATAATTCCTCTTCACAATTCAGAATAACGTTTCAAAAATAAAAAGTCTAACTTTCGAAACAACTGAGATACAGGGTGTTCTTCGTCAAATGACAAGTATAGTACCTTTCGAACCAATGCTCTGATTCGACTGAAATTTTCACCAATCATTCCTCTTCACAATCCAGAATAACGATTCAAAAATAAAAAGTCTAACTATCGAAACAACTGAGATACAGGGTGTTCTTCGTCAAATGACAGGTATAGTATCTTTCGAACCAATGCTCTGATTCGACTGAAATTTTCACCAATCATTCCTCCTCAAAATCCAGAATAACGTTCCAAAAATAAAAAGTCTTACTTTCGAAACAACTGAGATACAGGGTGTTCTTCGTCAAATGACAGGTATAGTATCTTTCGAACCAATGCTCTGATTCGACTGAAATTTTCACCAATCATTCCTCTTCACAATCCAGAATAACGTTTCAAAAATAAAAAGTCTAACTTTCGAAACAACTGAGATACAGGGTGTTCTTCGTCAAATGACAGGTATAGTATCTTTCGAACCAATGCTCTGATTCGACTGAAGTTTTCACCAATCATTCCTCTTCACAATCCAGAATAACGTTCCAAAAATAAAAAGTCTAACTTTCGAAACAACTGAGATACAGGGTGTTCTTCGTCAAATGACAAGTATAGTATCTTTCGAACCAATGCTCTGATTCGACTGAAATTTTCACCAATCATTCCTCTTCACAATCCAGAATAACGATTCAAAAATAAAAAGTCTAACTTTCGAAACAACTGAGATACAGGGTGTTCTTCGTCAAATGACAGGTATAGTATCTTTCGAACCAGTGCTCTGATTCAACTGAAATTTTCACCAATCATTCCTCTTCACAATCCAGAATAACGTTTCAAAAATAAAAAGTCTAACTTTCGAAACAACTGAGATACATGGTGTTCTTCGTCAAATGACAGGTATAGTATCTTTCGAACCAATGCTCTGATTCGACTGAAATTTTCACCAATCATTCCTCTTCACAATCCAGAATAACGTTTCAAAAATAAAAAGTCTAACTTTCGAAACAACTGAGATACAGGGTGTTCGTCGTCAAATGACAGGTATAGTATCTTTCGAACCAATGCTCTGATTCGACTGAAATTTTCAACAATCATTCCTCTTCACAATCCAGAATAACGTTCCAAAAATAAAAAGTCTAACTTTCGAAACAACTGAGATACAGGGTGTTCTTCGTCAAATGACAAGTATAGTATCTTTCGAACCAATGCTCTGATTCGACTGAAATTTTCACCAATCATTCCTCTTCACAATCCAGAATAACGATTCAAAAATAAAAAGTCTAACTTTCGAAACAACTGAGATACAGGGTGTTCTTCGTCAAATGACAGGTATAGTATCTTTCGAACCAATGCTCTGATTCGACTGAAATTTTCACCAATCATTCCTCTTCACAATCCAGAATAACGTTCCAAAAATAAAAAGTCTAACTTTCGAAACAACTGAGATACAGGGTGTTC
The DNA here is from genome assembly GCA_958510865.1 of Myrrha octodecimguttata. NCBI lineage: Eukaryota > Metazoa > Arthropoda > Insecta > Coleoptera > Coccinellidae > Myrrha > Myrrha octodecimguttata. The sequence goes on along the minus strand of CAUEHS010000016.1, from coordinate 13,693 downwards.
TTCGTCAAATGACAGGTATAGTATCTTTCGAACCAATGCTCTGATTCGACTGAAATTTTCACCAATCATTCCTCTTCACAATCCAGAATAACGATTCAAAAATAAAAAGTCTAACTTTCGAAACAACTGAGATACAGGGTGTTCTTCGTCAAATGACAAGTATAGTATCTTTCGAACCAATGCTCTGATTCGACTGAAATTTTCACCAATCATTCCTCTTCACAATCCAGAATAACGATTCAAAAATAAAAAGTCTAACTTTCGAAACAACTGAGATACAGGGTGTTCTTCGTCAAATGACAGGTATAGTATCTTTCGAACCAATGCTCTGATTCGACTGAAATTTTCACCAATCATTCCTCTTCACAATCCAGAATAACGATTCAAAAATAAAAAGTCTAACTTTCGAAACAACTGAGATACAGGGTGTTCTTCGTCAAATGACAGGTATAGTATCTTTCGAACCAATGCTCTGATTCGACTGAAATTTTCACCAATCATTCCTCTTCACAATCCAGAATAACGATTCAAAAATAAAAAGTCTAACTTTCGAAACAACTGAGATACAGGGTGTTCTTCGTCAAATGACAGGTATAGTATCTTTCGAACCAATGCTCTGATTCGACTGAAATTTTCACCAATCATTCCTCTTCACAATCCAGAATAACGTTTCAAAAATAAAAAGTCTAACTTTCGAAACAACTGAGATACAGGGTGTTCTTCGTCAAATGACAGGTATAGTATCTTTCGAACCAATGCTCTGATTCGACTGAAGTTTTCACCAATCATTCCTCTTCACAATCCAGAATAACGTTCCAAAAATAAAAAGTCTAACTTTCGAAACAACTGAGATACAGGGTGTTCTTCGTCAAATGACAAGTATAGTATCTTTCGAACCAATGCTCTGATTCGACTGAAATTTTCACCAATCATTCCTCTTCACAATCCAGAATAACGATTCAAAAATAAAAAGTCTAACTTTCGAAACAACTGAGATACAGGGTGTTCTTCGTCAAATGACAGGTATAGTATCTTTCGAACCAATGCTCTGATTCAACTGAAATTTTCACCAATCATTCCTCTTCACAATCCAGAATAACGTTTCAAAAATAAAAAGTCTAACTTTCGAAACAACTGAGATACATGGTGTTCTTCGTCAAATGACAGGTATAGTATCTTTCGAACCAATGCTCTGATTCGACTGAAATTTTCACCAATCATTCCTCTTCACAATCCAGAATAACGTTTCAAAAATAAAAAGTCTAACTTTCGAAACAACTGAGATACAGGGTGTTCTTCGTCAAATGACAGGTATAGTATCTTTCGAACCAATGCTCTGATTCGACTGAAATTTTCAACAATCATTCCTCTTCACAATCCAGAATAACGTTCCAAAAATAAAAAGTCTAACTTTCGAAACAACTGAGATACAGGGTGTTCTTCGTCAAATGACAAGTATAGTATCTTTCGAACCAATGCTCTGATTCGACTGAAATTTTCACCAATCATTCCTCTTCACAATCCAGAATAACGATTCAAAAATAAAAAGTCTAACTTTCGAAACAACTGAGATACAGGGTGTTCTTCGTCAAATGACAGGTATAGTATCTTTCGAAGCAATGCTCTGATTCGACTGAAATTTTCACCAATCATTCCTCTTCACAATCCAGAATAACGTTCCAAAAATAAAAAGTCTAACTTTCGAAACAACTGAGATACAGGGTGTTCTTCGTCAAATGACAGGTATAGTATCTTTCGAACCAATGCTCTGATTGGACTGAAATTTTCACCAATCATTTCTCTTCACAATCCAGAATAACGATTCAAAAATAAAAAGTCTAACTTTCGAAACAACTGAGATACAGGGTGTTCTTCGTCAAATGACAAGTATAGTATCTTTCGAACCAATGCTCTGATTCGACTGAAATTTTCACCAATCATTCCTCTTCACAATCCAGAATAACGATTCAAAAATAAAAAGTCTATCTTTCGAAACAACTGAGATACAGGGTGTTCTTCGTCAAATGACAGGTATAGTATCTTTCGAACCAATGCTCTGATTCGACTGAAATTTTCACCAATCATTCCTCTTCACAATCCAGAATAACGATTCAAAAATAAAAAGTCTAACTTTCGAAACAACTGAGATACAGGGTGTTCTTCGTCAAATGACAGGTATAGTATCTTTCGAACCAATGCTCTGATTCGACTGAAATTTTCACCAATCATTCCTCTTCACAATCCAGAATAACGATTCAAAAATAAAAAGTCTAACTTTTGAAACAACTGAGATACAGGGTGTTCTTCGTCAAATGACAGGTATAGTATCTTTCGAACCAATGCTCTGATTCGACTGAAATTTTCACCAATCATTCCTCTTCACAATCCAGAATAACGTTTCAAAAATAAAAAGTCTTACTTTCGAAACAACTGAGATACAGGGTGTTCTTCGTCAAATGACAGGTATAGTATCTTTCGAACCAATGCTCTGATTCGACTGAAATTTTCACCAATCATTCCTCTTCACAATCCAGAATAAAGTTCCAAAAATAAAAAGTCTAACTTTCGAAACAACTGAGATACAGGGTGTTCTTCGTCAAATGACAGGTATAGTATCTTTCGAACCAATGCTCTGATTCGACTGAAATTTTCACCAATCATTCCTCTTTACAATCCAGAATAACGATTCAAAAATAAAAAGTCTAACTTTCGAAACAACTGAGATACAGGGTGTTCTTCGTCAAATGACAAGTATAGTATCTTTCGAACCAATGCTCTGATTCGACTGAAATTTTCACCAATCATTCCTCTTCACAATCCAGAATAACGATTCAAAAATAAAAAGTCTAACTTTCGAAACAACTGAGATACAGGGTGTTCTTCGTCAAATGACAGGTATAGTATCTTTCGAACCAATGCTCTGATTCGACTGAAATTTTCACCAATCATTCCTCTTCACAATCCAGAATAACGATTCAAAAATAAAAAGTCTTACTTTCGAAACAACTGAGATACAGGGTGTTCTTCGTCAAATGACAGGTATAGTATCTTTCGAACCAATGCTGTGATTCAACTGAAATTTTCACCAATCATTTCTCTTCAAAATCCAGAATAACGTTCCAAAAATAAAAAGTCTAACTTTCGAAACAACTGAGATACAGGGTGTTCTTCGTCAAATGACAGGTATAGTATCTTTCGAACCAATGCTCTGATTCGACTGAAATTTTCACCAATCATTCCTCTTCAAAATCCAGAATAACGTTCCAAAAATAAAAAGTCTAACTTTCGAAACAACTGAGATACAGGGTGTTCTTCGTCAAATGACAGGTATAGTATCTTTCGAACCAATGCTCTGATTCGACTGAAATTTTCACCAATCTTTCCTCTTCACAATCCAGAATAACGTTTCAAAAATAAAAAGTCTAACTTCCGAAACAACTGAGATACAGGGTGTTCTTCGTCAAATGACAGGTATAGTATCTTTCGAACCAATGCTCTGATTCGACTGAAATTTTCACCAATCATTCCTCTTCACAATCCAGAATAACGTTTCAAAAATAAAAAGTCTAACTTTCGAAACAACTTTGATACAGGGTGTTCTTCGTCAAATGACAGGTATAGTATCTTTCGAACCAATGCTCTGATTCGACTGAAATTTTCACCAATCATTTCTCTTCACAATCCAGAATAACGTTCCAAAAATAAAAAGTCTAACTTTCGAAACAACTGAGATACAGGGTGTTCTTCGTCAAATGACAAGTATAGTTTCTTTCGAACCAATGCTCTGATTCGACTGAAATTTTCACCAATCATTCCTCTTCACAATCCAGAATAACGATTCAAAAATAAAAAGTCTAACTTTCGAAACAACTGAGATTCAGGGTGTTCTTCGTCAAATGACAGGTATAGTATCTTTCGAACCAATGCTCTGATTCGACTGAAATTTTCACCAATCATTCCTCTTCACAATCCAGAATAACGTTTCAAAAATAAAAAGTCTAACTTTCGAAACAACTGAGATACAGGGTGTTCTTCGTCAAATGACAGGTATAGTATCTTTCGAACCAATGCTCTGATTCGACTGAAATTTTCACCAATCATTCCTCTTCACAATCCAGAATAACGTTCCAAAAATAAAAAGTCTAACTTTCGAAACAACTGAGATACAGGGTGTTCTTCGTCAAATGACAGGTATAGTATCTTTCGAACCAATGCTCTGATTCGACTGAAATTTTCACCAATCATTCCACTTCACAATCCAGAATAACGATTCAAAAATAAAAAGTCTAACTTTCGAAACAACTGAGATACAGGGTGTTCTTCGTCAAATGACAGGTATAGTATCTTTCGAACCAATGCTCTGATTCGACTGAAATTTTCACCAATCATTCCTCTTCACAATCCAGAATAACGTTCCAAAAATAAATAGTCTAACTTTCGAAACAACTGAGATACAGGGTGTTCTTCGTCAAATGACAAGTATAGTATCTTTCGAACCAATGCTCTGATTCGACTGAAATTTTCACGAATCATTCCTCTTCACAATCCAGAATAACGATTCAAAAATAAAAAGTCTAACTTTCGAAACAACTGAGATACAGGGTGTTCTTCGTCAAATGACAGGTATAGTATCTTTCGAACCAATGCTCTGATTCGACTGAAATTTTCACCAATCATTCCTCTTCACAATCCAGAATAACGTTCCAAAAATAAAAAGTCTAACTTTCGAAACAACTGAGATACAGGGTGTTCTTCGTCAAATGACAGGTATAGTATCTTTCGAATCAATACTCTGATTCGACTGAAATTTTCACCAATCATTCCTCTTCACAATCCAGAATAACCTTCCAAAAATAAAAAGTCTAACTTTCGAAACAACTGAGATACAGGGTGTTCTTCGTCAAATGACAAGTATAGTATCTTTCGAACCAATGCTCTGATTCGACTGAAATTTTCACCAATCATTCCTCTTCACAATCCAGAATAACGATTCAAAAATAAAAAGTCTAACTTTCGAAACAACTGAGATACAGGGTGTTCTTCGTCAAATGACAGGTATAGTATCTTTCGAACCAATGCTCTGATTCGACTGAAATTTTCACCAATCATTCCTCTTCACAATCCAGAATAACGTTCCAAAAATAAAAAGTCTAACTTTCGAAACAACTGAGATACAGGGTGTTCTTCGTCAAATGACAGGTATAGTATCTTTCGAACCAATGCTCTGATTCGACTGAAATTTTCAACAATCATTCCTCTTCACAATCCAGAATAACGTTCCAAAAATAAAAAGTCTAACCTTCGAAACAACTGAGATACAGGGTGTTCTTCGTCAAATGACAAGTATAGTATCTTTCAACCAATGCTCTGATTCGACTGAAATTTTCACCAATCATTCCTCTTCACAATCCAGAATAACGATTCAAAAATAAAAAGTCTAACTTTCGAAACAACTGAGATACAGGGTGTTCTTCGTCAAATGACAAGTATAGTATCTTTCGAACCAATGCTCTGATTCGACTGAAATTTTCACCAATCATTCCTCTTCAGAATCCAGAATAACGTTCCAAAAATAAAAAGTCTAACTTTCGAAACAACTGAGATACAGGGTGTTCTTCGTCAAATGACAGGTATAGTATCTTTCGAACCAATGCTCTGATTCGACTGAAATTTTCACCAATCATTCCTCTTCACAATCCAGAATAACATTTCAAAAATAAAAAGTCTAACTTTCGAAACAACTGAGATACAGGGTGTTCTTCGTCAAATGACAGGTATAGTATCTTTCGAACCAATGCTCTGATTCGACTGAAATTTTCAACAATCATTCCTCTTCACAATCCAGAATAACGTTCCAAGAATAAAAAGTCTAACTTTCGAAACAACTGAGATACAGGGTGTTTTTCGTCAAATGACAAGTATAGTATCTTTCAACCAATGCTCTGATTCGACTGAAATTTTCACCAATCATTCCTCTTCACAATCCAGAATAACGATTCAAAAATAAAAAGTCTAACTTTCGAAACAACTGAGATACAGGGTGTTCTTCGTCAAATGACAGGTATAGTATCTTTCGAACCAATGCTCTGATTCGACTGAAATTTTCACCAATCATTCCTCTTCACAATCCAGAATAACGTTCCAAAAATAAAAAGTCTAACTTTCGAAACAACTGAGATACAGGGTGTTCTTCGTCAAATGACAGGTATAGTATCTTTCGAACCAATGTTCTGATTCGACTGAAATTTTCACCAATCATTCCTCTTCACAATCCAGAATAACGTTCCAAAAATAAAAAGTCTAACTTTCGAAACAACTGAGATACAGGGTGTTCTTCGTCAAATGACAGGTATAGTATCTTTCGAACCAATGCTCTGATTCGACTGAAATTTTCACCAATCATTCCTCTTCACAATCCAGAATAACGTTCCAAAAATAAAAAGTCTAACTTTAGAAACAACTGAGATACAGGGTGTTCTTCGTCAAATGACAGGTATAGTATCTTTCGAACCAATGCTCTGATTCGACTGAAATTTTCACCAATCATTCCTCTTCAAAATCCAGAATAACGTTCCAAAAATAAAAAGTCTAACTTTCGGAACAACTGAGATACAGGGTGTTCTTCGTCAAATGACAGGTATAGTATCTTTCGAACCAATGCTCTGATTCGACTGAAATTTTCACCAATAATTCCTCTTCACAATTCAGAATAACGTTTCAAAAATAAAAAGTCTAACTTTCGAAACAACTGAGATACAGGGTGTTCTTCGTCAAATGACAAGTATAGTACCTTTCGAACCAATGCTCTGATTCGACTGAAATTTTCACCAATCATTCCTCTTCACAATCCAGAATAACGATTCAAAAATAAAAAGTCTAACTATCGAAACAACTGAGATACAGGGTGTTCTTCGTCAAATGACAGGTATAGTATCTTTCGAACCAATGCTCTGATTCGACTGAAATTTTCACCAATCATTCCTCCTCAAAATCCAGAATAACGTTCCAAAAATAAAAAGTCTTACTTTCGAAACAACTGAGATACAGGGTGTTCTTCGTCAAATGACAGGTATAGTATCTTTCGAACCAATGCTCTGATTCGACTGAAATTTTCACCAATCATTCCTCTTCACAATCCAGAATAACGTTTCAAAAATAAAAAGTCTAACTTTCGAAACAACTGAGATACAGGGTGTTCTTCGTCAAATGACAGGTATAGTATCTTTCGAACCAATGCTCTGATTCGACTGAAGTTTTCACCAATCATTCCTCTTCACAATCCAGGATAACGTTCCAAAAATAAAAAGTCTAACTTTCGAAACAACTGAGATACAGGGTGTTCTTCGTCAAATGACAAGTATAGTATCTTTCGAACCAATGCTCTGATTCGACTGAAATTTTCACCAATCATTCCTCTTCACAATCCAGAATAACGATTCAAAAATAAAAAGTCTAACTTTCGAAACAACTGAGATACAGGGTGTTCTTCGTCAAATGACAGGTATAGTATCTTTCGAACCAGTGCTCTGATTCAACTGAAATTTTCACCAATCATTCCTCTTCACAATCCAGAATAACGTTCCAAAAATAAAAAGTCTAACTTTCGAAACAACTGAGATACAGGGTGTTCTTCGTCAAATGACAGGTATAGTATCTTTCGAACCAATGCTCTGATTCGACTGAAATTTTCACCAATCATTCCTCTTCACAATCCAGAATAACGATTCAAAAATAAAAAGTCTAACTTTCGAAACAACTGAGATACAGGGTGTTCTTCGTCAAATGACAAGTATAGTATCTTTCGAACCAATGCTCTGATTCGACTGAAATTTTCACCAATCATTCCTCTTCACAATCCAGAATAACGATTCAAAAATAAAAAGTCTAACTTTCGAAACAACTGAGATACAGGGTGTTCTTCGTCAAATGACAGGTATAGTATCTTTCGAACCAATGCTCTGATTCGACTGAAATTTTCACCAATCATTCCTCTTCACAATCCAGAATAACGATTCAAAAATAAAAAGTCTAACTTTCGAAACAACTGAGATACAGGGTGTTCTTCGTCAAATGACAGGTATAGTATCTTTCGAACCAATGCTCTGATTCGACTGAAATTTTCACCAATCATTCCTCTTCACAATCCAGAATAACGATTCAAAAATAAAAAGTCTAACTTTCGAAACAACTGAGATACAGGGTGTTCTTCGTCAAATGACAGGTATAGTATCTTTCGAACCAATGCTCTGATTCGACTGAAATTTTCACCAATCATTCCTCTTCACAATCCAGAATAACGTTTCAAAAATAAAAAGTCTAACTTTCGAAACAACTGAGATACAGGGTGTTCTTCGTCAAATGACAGGTATAGTATCTTTCGAACCAATGCTCTGATTCGACTGAAGTTTTCACCAATCATTCCTCTTCACAATCCAGAATAACGTTCCAAAAATAAAAAGTCTAACTTTCGAAACAACTGAGATACAGGGTGTTCTTCGTCAAATGACAAGTATAGTATCTTTCGAACCAATGCTCTGATTCGACTGAAATTTTCACCAATCATTCCTCTTCACAATCCAGAATAACGATTCAAAAATAAAAAGTCTAACTTTCGAAACAACTGAGATACAGGGTGTTCTTCGTCAAATGACAGGTATAGTATCTTTCGAACCAATGCTCTGATTCAACTGAAATTTTCACCAATCATTCCTCTTCACAATCCAGAATAACGTTTCAAAAATAAAAAGTCTAACTTTCGAAACAACTGAGATACATGGTGTTCTTCGTCAAATGACAGGTATAGTATCTTTCGAACCAATGCTCTGATTCGACTGAAATTTTCACCAATCATTCCTCTTCACAATCCAGAATAACGTTTCAAAAATAAAAAGTCTAACTTTCGAAACAACTGAGATACAGGGTGTTCTTCGTCAAATGACAGGTATAGTATCTTTCGAACCAATGCTCTGATTCGACTGAAATTTTCAACAATCATTCCTCTTCACAATCCAGAATAACGTTCCAAAAATAAAAAGTCTAACTTTCGAAACAACTGAGATACAGGGTGTTCTTCGTCAAATGACAAGTATAGTATCTTTCGAACCAATGCTCTGATTCGACTGAAATTTTCACCAATCATTCGTCTTCACAATCCAGAATAACGATTCAAAAATAAAAAGTCTAACTTTCGAAACAACTGAGATACAGGGTGTTCTTCGTCAAATGACAGGTATAGTATCTTTCGAACCAATGCTCTGATTCGACTGAAATTTTCACCAATCATTCCTCTTCACAATCCAGAATAACGTTCCAAAAATAAAAAGTCTAACTTTCGAAACAACTGAGATACAGGGTGTTCTTCGTCAAATGACAGGTATAGTATCTTTCGAACCAATGCTCTGATTGGACTGAAATTTTCACCAATCATTCCTCTTCACAATCCAGAATAACGATTCAAAAATAAAAAGTCTAACTTTCGAAACAACTGAGATACAGGGTGTTCTTCGTCAAATGACAAGTATAGTATCTTTCGAACCAATGCTCTGATTCGACTGAAATTTTCACCAATCATTCCTCTTCACAATCCAGAATAACGATTCAAAAATAAAAAGTCTATCTTTCGAAACAACTGAGATACAGGGTGTTCTTCGTCAAATGACAGGTATAGTATCTTTCGAACCAATGCTCTGATTCGACTGAAATTTTCACCAATCATTCCTCTTCACAATCCAGAATAACGATTCAAAAATAAAAAGTCTAACTTTCGAAACAACTGAGATACAGGGTGTTCTTCGTCAAATGACAGGTATAGTATCTTTCGAACCAATGCTCTGATTCGACTGAAATTTTCACCAATCATTCCTCTTCACAATCCAGAATAACGATTCAAAAATAAAAAGTCTAACTTTTGAAACAACTGAGATACAGGGTGTTCTTCGTCAAATGACAGGTATAGTATCTTTCGAACCAATGCTCTGATTCGACTGAAATTTTCACCAATCATTCCTCTTCACAATCCAGAATAACGTTTCAAAAATAAAAAGTCTAACTTTCGAAACAACTGAGATACAGGGTGTTCTTCGTCAAATGACAGGTATAGTATCTTTCGAACCAATGCTCTGATTCGACTGAAATTTTCACCAATCATTCCTCTTCACAATCCAGAATAAAGTTCCAAAAATAAAAAGTCTAACTTTCGAAACAACTGAGATACAGGGTGTTCTTCGTCAAATGACAGGTATAGTATCTTTCGAACCAATGCTCTGATTCGACTGAAATTTTCACCAATCATTCCTCTTCACAATCCAGAATAACGATTCAAAAATAAAAAGTCTAACTTTCGAAACAACTGAGATACAGGGTGTTCTTCGTCAAATGACAAGTATAGTATCTTTCGAACCAATGCTCTGATTCGACTGAAATTTTCACCAATCATTCCTCTTCACAATCCAGAATAACGATTCAAAAATAAAAAGTCTAACTTGCGAAACAACTGAGATACAGGGTGTTCTTCGTCAAATGACAGGTATAGTATCTTTCGAACCAATGCTCTGATTCGACTGAAATTTTCACCAACCATTCCTCTTCACAATCCAGAATAACGATTCAAAAATAAAAAGTCTTACTTTCGAAACAACTGAGATACAGGGTGTTCTTCGTCAAATGACAGGTATAGTATCTTTCGAACCAATGCTGTGATTCAACTGAAATTTTCACCAATCATTCCTCTTTAAAATCCAGAATAACGTTCCAAAAATAAAAAGTCTAACTTTCGAAACAACTGAGATACAGGGTGTTCTTCGTCAAATGACAGGTATAGTATCTTTCGAACCAATGCTCTGATTCGACTGAAATTTTCACCAATCATTCCTCTTCAAAATCCAGAATAACGTTCCAAAAATAAAAAGTCTAACTTTCGAAACAACTGAGATACAGGGTGTTCTTCGTCAAATGACAGGTATAGTATCTTTCGAACCAATGCTCTGATTCGACTGAAATTTTCACCAATCTTTCCTCTTCACAATCCAGAATAACGTTTCAAAAATAAAAAGTCTAACTTCCGAAACAACTGAGATACAGGGTGTTCTTCGTCAAATGACAGGTATAGTATCTTTCGAACCAATGCTCTGATTCGACTGAAATTTTCACCAATCATTCCTCTTCACAATCCAGAATAACGTTTCAAAAATAAAAAGTCTAACTTTCGAAACAACTTTGATACAGGGTGTTCTTCGTCAAATGACAGGTATAGTATCTTTCGAACCAATGCTCTGATTCGACTGAAATTTTCACCAATCATTTCTCTTCACAATCCAGAATAACGTTCCAAAAATAAAAAGTCTAACTTTCGAAACAACTGAGATACAGGGTGTTCTTCGTCAAATGACAAGTATAGTTTCTTTCGAACCAATGCTCTGATTCGACTGAAATTTTCACCAATCATTCCTCTTCACAATCCAGAATAACGATTCAAAAATAAAAAGTCTAACTTTCGAAACAACTGAGATTCAGGGTGTTCTTCGTCAAATGACAGGTATAGTATCTTTCGAACCAATGCTCTGATTCGACTGAAATTTTCACCAATCATTCCTCTTCACAATCCAGAATAACGTTTCAAAAATAAAAAGTCTAACTTTCGAAACAACTGAGATACAGGGTGTTCTTCGTCAAATGACAGGTATAGTATCTTTCGAACCAATGCTCTGATTCGACTGAAATTTTCACCAATCATTCCTCTTCACAATCCAGAATAACGTTCCAAAAATAAAAAGTCTAACTTTCGAAACAACTGAGATACAGGGTGTTCTTCGTCAAATGACAGGTATAGTATCTTTCGAACCAATGCTCTGATTCGACTGAAATTTTCACCAATCATTCCACTTCACAATCCAGAATAACGATTCAAAAATAAAAAGTCTAACTTTCGAAAAAACTGAGATACAGGGTGTTCTTCGTCAAATTACAGGTATAGTATCTCTCGAACCAATGCTCTGATTCGACTGAAATTTTCACCAATCATTCCTCTTCAAAATCCAGAATAACGTTTCAAAAATAAAAAGTCTAACTTTCGAAACAACTGAGATACAGGGTGTTCTTCGTCAAATGACAGGTATAGTATCTTCCGAACCAATGCTCTGATTCGACTGAAATTTTCACCAATCATTCCTCTTCACAATCCAGAATAACGTTTCAAAAATAAAAAGTCTAACTTTCGAAACAACTGAGATACAGGGTGTTCTTCGTCAAATGACAGGTATAGTATCTTTCGAACCAATGCTCTGATTCGACTGAAATTTTCACCAATCATTCCTCTTCACAATCCAGAATAACGTTCCAAAAATAAAAAGTCTTACTTTCGAAACAACTGAGATACAGGGTGTTCTTCGTCAAATGACAAGTATAGTATCTTTCGAACCAATGCTCTGATTCGACTGAAATTTTCACCAATCATTCCTCTTCACAATCCAGAATAACGATTCAAAAATAAAAAGTCTAACTTTCGAAACAACTGAGATACAGGGTGTTCTTCTTCAAATGACAGGTATAGTATCTTTCGAACCAATGCTCTGATTCGACTGAAATTTTCACCAATCATTCCTCTTCACAATCCAGAATAACGTTCCAAAAATAAAAAGTCTTACTTTCGAAACAACTGAGATACAGGGTGTTCTTCGTCAAATGACAGGTATAGTATCTTTCGAACCAATGCTCTGATTTGACTGAAATTTTCACCAATCATTCCTCTTCACAATCCAGAATAACGTTTCAAAAATAAAAAGTCTAACTTTCGAAACAACTGAGATACAGGGTGTTCTTCGTCAAATGACAGGTATAGTATCTTTCGAACCAATGCTCTGATTCGACTGAAATTTTCACCAATCATTCCACTTCACAATCCAGAATAACGATTCAAAAATAAAAAGTCTAACTTTCGAAAAAACTGAGATACAGGGTGTTCTTCGTCAAATGACAGGTATAGTATCTCTCGAACCAATGCTCTGATTCGACTGAAATTTTCACCAATCATTCCTCTTCAAAATCCAGAATAACGTTCCAAAAATAAAAAGTCTAACTTTCAAAAGAACTGAGATACAGGGTGTTCTTCGTCAAATGACAGGTATAGTATCTTTCGAACCAATGCTCTGATTCGACTGAAATTTTCACCAATCATTCCTCTTCACAATCCAGAATAACGTTTCAAAAATAAAAAGTCTTACTTTCGAAACAACTGAGATACAGGGTGTTCTTCGTCAAATGACAGGTATAGTATCTTTCGAACCAATGCTCTGATTCGACTGAAATTTTCACCAATCATTCCTCTTCACAATCCAGAATAACGATTCAAAAATAAAAAGTCTAACTTTCGAAACAACTGAGATACAGGGTGTTCTTCGTCAAATGACAGGTATAGTATCTTTCGAACCAATGCTCTGATTCGACTGAAATTTTCACCAATCATTCCTCTTCACAATCCAGAATAACGTTCCAAAAATAAAAAGTCTAACTTTCGAAACAACTGAGATACAGGGTGTTATTCGTCAAATGACAGGTATAGTATCTTTCGAACCAATGCTCTGATTCGACTGAAATTTTCACCAATCATTCCTCTTCACAATCCAGAATAACGTTCCAAAAATAAAAAGTCTAACTTTCGAAACAACTGAGATACAGGGTGTTATTCGTCAAATGACAG